>CANYBF011554049.1:0-12844 GCA_948192965.1 Dalechampia spathulata | reverse complement strand
AAGGCACCCTGGAACGGCCAAAGTTGGCCCAGAACGGCCTAGAAAGCCCTAAATCAACTTGGATTGGCCTGAAGCTAACCCAAACTGACCCAGAGGCATTCCTAAATCGATTCGGATCAAGCCGGTCCAAAATTAGGGTGCGACAATCTCACCCCCTAATTGATAGATATCGGTACCTCTCGTACCGTGACACATCGCATATCAACATATCGCCACCCTTATATCATCCCCTCACCATGTTATGCTATGTCATCATTCAATATGCATGAACAAGCCATATAACAATCATACAAGTCAAACATCCAATAATCACAAGGCACGTTCCTTCCCGGAACTCATAACCGCAAATACGTTCCTTCTCGGAACACACAAATCACAATCACAAGCATCAAATGTATACACAAGCATAATCACAGGGAATGCAATCCCCAAGCATCAGTTCTAGGCTTATAGAGCCGTAGAACCATGAGAACAAGCATAAACGGTAAACCTCTAGCATAAACTAGCATAAACCTGAAAAGAGAAGACCGCTATCTCTAGCCCGTGATCCCATCGCTAACAAGCTCTAGCTTCAATCCCATACTCAAGCCCCTTCTTGTAGCCTAGAAATCCCTCTCTTGGTGTTTTCTTAGGGTTTAGGGACGTTTGGGAGAAAGAACATAAGGAAAAAGGCTTATTCTAAGCTGCTAAAAAGCCCAACTTAAGTCGTGTACGGCTATGCCACCACCCGTACGCCCGTACCAACTCAAAAAGCCTGACAAACCCAACTCCTGCGAGCTGCGGTACGGCCGTACCACCCCTTTGGTATGCCCGTACGACCACCACTCACCTGAAAAACCTAAATTCCTGTGAGTTGACGTATGGCCGTACAACCCTTTGGTACGCCCGTACGACCTCCAGGAGCCCTAGCCTCCTCAGCTGCCCTGTTCGGTACGCCTGTACGAAGCCCCCGTATGCCCGTACCACCCCCCAAACTCCTCTTCTCACACTCAAACGCACTCCCCAGCCACCTGAAATACCTCCGACACAACCCAAACATGCATGCCATCATGCATACACCCAACACAGATACAAATACACATTACATACGTCATCACAACGCATACACAAGCATACATACACTGCACATACGCAAGCAATCGTATCAAAACATGTATACATACAAGTATACATCCAATCATGCATACACAAAAATACTAAAACTCCTAGGGG
Source organism: Dalechampia spathulata (assembly GCA_948192965.1). NCBI lineage: Eukaryota > Viridiplantae > Streptophyta > Magnoliopsida > Malpighiales > Euphorbiaceae > Dalechampia > Dalechampia spathulata. The sequence goes on along the minus strand of CANYBF011554049.1, from coordinate 11,632 downwards.
GTCAAACGCGGATGTAACATTCCTAAGTTGTACGGGGGTGCAAAAAGGCCATACGAAGTGGAAAATTATGCAGAAAGTTTGGTACAAGTGTACCACTTGGTGGTATAGCCATACGTGATGCTTCGGCATCATTTTGGAGTCATATTTTGGGTGCTGTATGGGCATTGGGGAAGGCGTACGGGTTGAAATACATATTTTTTAGCATTTTTGAAAAAGTTATATAATGACTTTATTTTGCATTTAATGCATCCCTAACGGTCATATAAGCTTAGAATAACTTATATAAGTGTAGATTAACCTTATTTAAGGTAGGAAATCAATCTATAATCATCCTTTTCTTTGTTAAATATATTTTTATGTATTCTTGAATATTTCTTGATTTCTTGAGTTGTAAATCTTTTGAAAAGGATTTCTGGATTTTCAATCCTTGTTGTTCTTTCTCTTAGGTTATATTTTGAGAGATAGGAAGGGATTGTGATTGAGTGAGATTTAGTGTGAGCCTTGGGAAAATACTTGTTGTGAGGGTTTAAGTGTGAGCCTTGGGAAAACACTTGGGATTGAATTCTTGTTGAAGAATTCTTTGTTGTATTTGTGTATTGGTTTAGTGGAAACCTAAGTTGTTTGTTTGGGTAAGTAGATGTAGGCATTTATTAGCCAAACCACTATAAATTTCTTGTGTTCCATTTTCCCCCTCTTCAACTCTTATTTGATTCTTATGTTGCCTCCTCATTTAAAATTTCAATTAGTATCAGAGCTTGGGCTCTATTTTTCAAGAATTGACATTCTTTGAGTTAAGATCAAATGACAACACATTATCTAGAGAGTCAATCTTTCACAAAACCTCTTTTCTTTGATGGTATGGATCATTCATGTTGAAAGCGTAGAATGGAGATATTCTTGGAGAGTGATGGAGTTGAGTTGTGAAACTTCATTATAAATGATTATAATCCTCTTATAACTATCATTGAAGGTATTTCCATATTGAAGCCTAGAGATAAGTGGAATAATAAAGAGAAGAAGACTCATGCTATGAATAAGAGGGCCATGAATGTCTTCTATTGTACCATTGGTAGAGAAAAGTATGGAAGAGTGTCTCAATGTATGTCCATCAAACAAATTTGGGATGCTTTGGAAACACATCATGAAGGCACAAATCAAGTGAAGACCAAGAAAATTTAACTTTTGACTCATGAATATGAGTTGTTCACTATGAGGTAAAATGAGAGTGTATCGGAGATGTACAATAGGCTCATAGTGATTATCAATGGTTTAAAGAAGCTTAGAAAGAGTTATGCTAGAGAAGACATTAATAACAAGATTCTTAGAGTTCTTCCAAAGAAAAATTAGAAAGCAAGGGTGATTGCAATTGAGGAAACAAATGATCTATCAATGCTTTCCATTGACATGCTTTTAGGAAGGCTTCTTACTCATGAGATCACCTTAAGGCAAAGTGTTGGAAGAGGAAAAGAAGAATCTACAAGTAAAGGATATATGAAGAGTGAATGTCCTAGGTTGAGGAGACCATCCAAGCCATCCAAGAAGAAAGCTTTCAAAGCCACCTGGGATGATGAGAGTGAATTAGATGATGAAAGCTTAGTTGGAGAGCATAGACTATGCTTCATGGCAATGGAGGATGGAAATGATCTTAATGAGGTAAGTACTTCTAACCAATCTTTTGATAATGAGTTTGATGATGAGGAAAGTGTCTTAGAGGAACTTCTTATCAAACTTGAGCAATTGGCTAAGGAAAATAAAGTTTTTAAATCTAAAAACTTAACTTTGTTAAAAAAGATTGATTGTTTAAAAAAGGAAGTAGATGTTTTAACTTGTTCAAAAAAGGATTTTCAAAAATCATTTGAAAATATTTCAAATATTTCAATGTTAAATGAATCCTTGAAAAAGGAAAAAGAAAATTTGTGTTTGGAAAATGAGAATTTGAAAAGAGAAAATGAGATTTTAAAAGAAAACCTTTCAAAATTTAAAAAAGGTAACATTAAAATTGATAGTATTCTTAAATACCAAAAGCTCAAATTTGATAGGAAAGGTATAGGTTATGATGAAAACACTCCTTCTTCATCAAATGGCCCTAAATTTCTCAAAACTACTTCTATTGAGAAGGTTGCCAAGAAAAATAAAAGTAAAGGAGTTGAAAACTCCAATGTTAAGAGGTTCAAGACCTTAACTAGAAGTCAATTGCATAAGAATTGCAATTGTGGGGTAAAACATTTCAATGTAAAGGTAAAAGGTATGTGTTTGCATTCAAATGTCAAAATTGGAAATGATATGGAAAATGAATTCATTTTCATAGACTAAGAAGTTGGAAGTCTAAACTCTTCTTTGGTCATTGTCATTATTATGACAAGTTTGGTCACTCTAATTATAAATGTTTTATAAGGTTAAGTCACTTGGGATATATTCCAAATAACTCATGTGAAGCTAACCCCCATGAACTCAAATACATTTGGGTACCAAAAGTTAAATGAAGTTGTTTTGTAGGTTTGCTTGAAGTTCACAAGATGAGAATGGATGGATATTAAAACAACAAGATGAAGTCTCTTTTGCATTGGTGAAATGAAGAATGAGACTATGCAACTACTTAGGGGAAGCTTTAGAGTTTTGTGTCTCTTGTGGTACGATTGGTATGTGTGTTGATTGTGTTGGTATTGTAAATGTTGATTGTATTTTTGTTTTGAAATGAGAATTTTGAACGTATGCATGAGAGCATACTTGAATGATTAATTTTAGCTTGTTTTCTTTTTGATGTAGCCAAAGGGGGAGAAGAATGATGAAAATGAATTTGTGAAAATGAATTTGTATGCATTTTGAAAAATAATTTTCATTGAGTATGAATTGCAAGGGTGCAATTTGTGAGGGAGAGTTAATTTTAATTAAAAAGCATTTAGGGTTTGTTAATATTAAAAAGGGGAGAATGTTGGACCTTGGGGGTTCTTGATTTTAGTTTTGATATTAGACAAATAATGTTTTATGAAAATTATTAAAGTTTTGAGTGTTTTAAGTTTCATCCGAGCGTACCAGTTTTGGTACGGGCGTACTAATATGTGGTACGGTCGCACCGGAGTTCTCAAGAATTTTGCTTGTTAGTGTTTTTGATGCGGTACGGGCGTACCATTTAGTTTCCTAAGTTGTACGGGTGTGCAAAGAGGCCAAACGGAGTGGAAAATTATGCAAAAAGTTTGGTACAGGCATACCACTTGATGGTATGGCCGTACGCGATGCTTCGGCATCATTTTGGAGTCATATTTTGAGTGTCGTATGAGCATACAGGAAGGCGTACGGCTGTATGGGTTGAAATACATATTTTTTAGCATTTTTGAAAAAAGTTGTATAACGGCTCTATTTTGCATTTAATGTATCCTCAACAGTCATATAAGTTTAGAATAGCTTATATAAATGTAGATTAACCTTATTTAAGGTAGAAAATCAATCTACAATCATCATTTTCTTTGTTAAATACATTTTTATGTATTCTTGAGTATTTTTTGATTTCTTGAGTTGTAAATCATTTGAAAAGGATTTTAGGATTTCCAATCCTTGTTGTTCTTTCTCTTGGGTTATGTTTTGAGAGATAGGAAAGGATTATGATTGAGTGAGGTTTAGTGTGAGCCTTGGGAAAATACTTGTTATAAGAGTTTAAGTGTGAGCTTTGGGAAAACACTTGGGATTGAATTCTTGTTGAAGAATTCTTTGTTGTATTTGTGTATTGGTTTAGTGGAAACCTAAGTTGTTGGTTTGGGTAAGTGGATGTAGATATTTGTTGGCCAAATCACTATAAATTTCTTGTGTTCCATTTTTCCTCTCTTAAACTCTTATTTGATTCTTGTGTTGCCTCCTCACTTAGGATTTCAATATACTTTAAACCTTACATATCAAATATTATGTTTCATAAAATATATTGTAAATACCTATATTTCTGATATTTTAACTTGTAAAAACATAATTTTGTAAACCTTTTGTATATCTTTTATATACTTTTTGTATACATATTGTATACTTGTAGTAAATCTTACATATCAAATATTACGTTTTGTAAAAGATACTGTAAATATCTATATCTTTAATATTTTAAGTCGTAAAAAATATAATTTTGTAAACTTTTTGTAAACCTGTTATATAACTCTTGTATCTTAATCATATATTCTTTGTATACATACATGCTTTAAAGAATGTTTTAATCATAATTTTTAATATGATTTTTTTACAAAAAATATAATAAAATTTGTCAAAAATTATGAAAATATAAAAATATATTTTTCAAAAATATGAAATTAAAAAAATTATTTTGAAAAATTTGAACTTTTTGAAAAAGTATCATATACGTAATATGTATTAAAAGGATTTAAAATGTATATTTGAAAATCAAAATTGTAAATTATGATTTTTAAAATATTAATTTAAAATAATATACTTTTATATTTTAATAATTTTTAATTTTAAAAAATATTTTTATAGGAAGTAATATACTATAAAAGTTAAAGAATATCAATCAAAAATGAAAAAATGTAAAATATCTTTTGTTATTAAAAATAAAAATATTTTAAAAATATTTTTATAAAAAAATAAATCTAAAAGATTTTATTATTAAAATCAGATTTTTTTTAAAATTTCACATATTTTTTTTATGAATATATAATTTATTTTAATAATTTTTAATTTTTAAAGAATATTTTTATAAGAGTAATATATTATATATTAAAAAATAAAAAATTAAATAATATAAAAAATGAAAAAACTGCAAAATATTATTTATTATTAAAAAAATAAAAAAAAATTTATTATTAGAAATATTTTTTATTATTAAAAAATATTGTGATGAAAAAATAGATCTAAAAGAATTATTAAAATCAGATTTTTTAAAAATTTTATATTTTTTTATGAATTTATAATTTGTGTTAATATATTTTTTTATTAATAATGTTATTAGATAATTTAAATTGTATTTGTTTTATGTAGTTTTATTTGATTAGGATTATATTTGATTGATAAAATTTTATAAGATTTGAGTTAATATTTTCTTATTTTAAATTGATATGTTATTTTTATTGGAAAAAAATGACAATTGAAAAGTTAAAAAAATAACTTTGGTAATTTTAAAAAATTCCCTAAATAATACTACCATTACCCTTTTCTTTTTCTTTTTTCTTACACTCTAAAAAATATATTTTCCAATTTTCTTGTATGTATCTATGTAATCGAATAAATAACTTATATATATATATATATATATATATATATATTAAAAAATGATTAAAAATCATAGAAATTTACCAAATTAATAGTAAATATTTTATTTATTAACGCAAAATATTTAATATACATTTATTATTAATATTTTCTTCAAATTTTTAAAATATATCATCTAAATTAAAATAAATTAATATTTAGAAATTATATTTATTTTAGATTTTACATTACATGTGAATTAAGAAATTAATAAATATTAATTTTTTTAGCTTCCTTTTTAAATTATTTCTATTATTTACATTTGATTATGAAATTTTATATTTAAACTTATGAAATTATATTAATAAAGTATTATTAATTGTTATTTTTTAAAAATAAAATTTATCAATATTAGGACATAAAAATTAAGAGTATTTTTTTTGAAGACGTTTATTTTTCAATAAAATCAAAAATTAAAAAAAAATCTTTAATTAAAAAATTAATTCATATATAAAATATTCATACATAAATTTTCGTGACTCAATTACATATAATAAAATAATCAAAAATTTAATTTTTTTATAAAAAACTCAAAATAAAAAAAGTTTTAGATTTATTTATAAGAAATAAAAAGTTGGGTAGTACAAAATAATATTTAATAAATCACAACATCTCTCTCCACTAATGTCATTTATTGAATTGAAAATTGGGAAAAGTTGACTCAGAAGTTTCAAATAAATAAATTTAATGAGAGAAAAAGAAATGCTAAAATGACGTTGATTGGTGTATTTTATTATTATTATTATTATTATTATTATTGCATTTAAATATTTTTATTGAGTTGATTCAACTTTATAATAAATTATAAAGTTCACGACAATCGCAACAAACACAACTATGCTGACAATATTACAATCACTTTCCAAGTTGTTTTCTCCCTTTCTTTTTATTTATTTATTTTATTATTTCATCCTAAATATTTTTTAAAATATTATAATAAATTATAATTAAGATAAATGAAGTGATTTATAAGAGCGATTATGACTTGATTAACGAGATTATTTAAAAATTAAATACAAATGTCTCTTTGTGAAATTTATTTACTAACTCTGAAATAAATATGTTTTTATGTAAATGAATTATAAAATTATTATATAAAAATGATTGATGAGAATTTATTTCATAAATAAATATCTGTTTTGAAAATGAAATAACGTATTCAAAAAATTGATTTAAACAAAATCTCAAAATCAAAATAATGAATATGTACGATATTTAAAGATGATTAAATTTAAGGATTTGAATATAAGTACATAAGCTGTCAAGTGCTTCAATGGTTTGCCTGCCGGTACCCTTCTTCATTTTCAATGTTTCTAGTAAATAGATGACATGGAGTAATGAATTGAAATGGATTGACCATGATCTCACAGGAGAAAGGATGTACTGCCTGCAGATTTTCAGGCAGTGTTCTTACCAGGTTACAGCAGGGACGGACCTGCAAGATCCAATACTTAGCAGACAAAAATAAAGATATCTCTACGTTGATGAGCATGGAATGCTATTCCAGTCTCTTCCAAGTTGAGATATCTGCATCATTTATTCAAACGACAAACTAAAATTAGTGGGAAAATCACAACTACTGTAAACCCTCACCACCCAGTTGACCATATGGCACACCGATCATGTACATCTCGATTCAACAGACGGAACCCTTCTAGATGAACTTCAAAATATGAATCAAAAGAAGTTGCAGAGTACAATTGGATCACACCCTAGATGCCAACAAAGCCGGGTAAGAAGCCACACCTTATCAAGTGGCGGATATGTCTCCTTCCAACAATCAAACTTTAAACATAGGACCAGAAATACCTCATGTGTCGATGATTTTCTGGCAGGATCAATCATTTGTAGTTGGACTCTACGAGTCCTTTCACGTTCTTATTATCGTAACTGACCATGAGAATGTTTAGCTCCCAATCATACAGAATCTTTAAACAAAAGTATTAAAACCAACGTCAAAAACAAACTTACAAGTGAATAATGATACAATCTAGTTACCGCCTTCAAAATGTCTCACCAGACAGAAGAAAGGGAAGACCAAAACAACATGACAATGCATCTTCAGATAGGGTCATCATTTCCTAATTGAAATAGAAATGAGGGGTTACAATAAATGAAAAAGGATTCCATGGCTAATAGTACAAAAGATCTAGGCTTTATATCTCCTGGAAAACTTTCTCAGCTGCTTTTATTGTATGTTGGATATCCTCTGCAGTGTGTGCCAGGCTTGTAAACCCAGCCTCAAATTGTGAAGGAGCAAAGTATACACCTTCTTTCAGCATTCCTTGGTAAAATCTAGCAAACTTTGCAGTGTCACTTTTCTTTGCATCTGAAAAGTTGTGAACCGGTCCTTCTGTGAAGAAAAAACCAAACATCCCTCTTATATGCCCGCCACACATTGCATGCCCGGCCCTCCTGCCAGCATCCAGTATCCCCTGGACAAGCTCTCCTGTGATCTTATCCAAGTACTCGTAGCTTCCAGGCTCCTGCAACCGCTTAAGGGTTTGAATCCCAGCGGTCATGGCTAGGGGGTTTCCACTCAAGGTCCCAGCCTGGTACATTGGTCCTGCAGGTGCAACCATCTCCATAATCTCCCTCCTTCCTCCATATGCACCAACTGGCAAACCGCCACCGATAATCTTCCCAAGAGTTGTTAGGTCAGGAGTTATGCCAAAATACTCCTGAGCTCCACCATATGATAGACGAAACCCAGTCATAACTTCATCAAAGACTAGCAGAGTACCATTTTCTTTGGTGATCCTTCGGATAGCGTTAAGAAATTCTGGTTTAGGTGGAATAAAACCAGAATTTCCGACAACAGGTTCAAGGATTACTGCAGCAATCTCTCCTTTATTTGCATCAAAAAGTTCTATGACTGCATCTAAATCATTGAAGGGTGCTGTTAGAGTTTCAAAGGTTGCTGCTCCAGGAACACCCGGGGAGTCTGGCAATCCTAGTGTTGCAACACCACTTCCAGCCTTGACAAGGAAAGGATCGGCATGTCCATGATAACAACCCTCAAATTTAATAAGCTTCTCCCGGTTGGTGAAAGCACGGGCCAAGCGAAGAACACCCATACAAGCCTCTGTTCCCGAGTTGACCATCCGAACCATTTCAATGCATGGAACAGCTTTTATCACCATCTCAGCCAGTGCATTCTCCAGAAGACAAGGTGCTCCAAAGCTTGTCCCTTTTTTCATTGTTTCAGCCAAGGCTGCAAGTACCTGTAGGTAAGGTAAAGGTAAAGAGTCATGGGAAACTGAACCCATAACCAGGATCTTATAGCAACATAATGAATAAGAAAGAACAGAAGAAAAAAGTCACTTTCATTTGTTTAAGCTTCAATTAAAGCCTTATCAATTATTTTCCATATATAAGGACTTTTCAAAGAAGACAAAGTAAATTATAAGTCTGTATCAAGTCATAATCTTGAGCTATCATCAGTGCCTCTAAAGAAACTGCCATAAAGCTAGCTAAATAAAGTGGAAAATAGATACTTTGTAGAGCTAGAATATTAAGTAGATTTAAGTTCTACAACTAGCTAAACGAGAAGAAGGGAAATGATAAGTAAACCTGATCATCAGCATGGCCAATAATGGCAGGACCCCAAGAACCAACATAATCAACATACTCATTTCCATCAATGTCCCATATGTGAGAACCCTTCACTGAATCCATCACAATCGGCTGCCCACCAACCGATTTAAAAGCCCTCACCGGTGAATTCACACCTCCTGGCATCAGCTCCTTCACATTCCAAAACATCAATCAATAAATAAATAAACAAAAATTCAATAACAAGACAAACGAATCCATTAGTTATAACTAATTCAAGGTTAAACCTTTGCGATATTGAAAGCTTCTTGGGATTTTTTGAGGGTGAAATTCTTCTTTTCTTCTTCAACAGAGACGGTCATTTTAACAGAATTGCTGCAACGAGACCTCCATGAGGCTGTTCTTCTTTGTGATAAAGTAGCAGCAGAAGCACAAGAACATGATAACCCAATTCCAGTGACAGAAGAAGCAGCAGAACCCACCATTTTTTCCCGACTGTAAACCTTACTGCCTTTGGAACAATCAACCTCTCAATCTCTATCTGTTGAGTGGGTCCATATGGGAGGATAAAGAAATCAAGACAGGCAATAGAAGCAGCAGCCAATGGACTCAGTTCAGGCTGATGCTTCTTGTATTTTTCCGTGGGCTTGGGCTATTCTAAATTATCCGACGTCGTTTTGATGCAGAAAAGTAAAATAAGCTTCAACTATATAATCAAATAGAAGAATAGAAGATTAGTAGATGATTAATTATTGGATAATTGAAAAACTATACAATTTTTATATTTGACTTTTCATATAACCTGGTCCAAATATTTTTTATTTTAAGGTTACCCAATTTTCATTAAAACTAAAATATTCTCAGTTTTTTTTTAAAAAAATACACAGTTCTGTTCTTTTTATCGCATGATTTTCTTATCCTCTTCCAAGCTTTTCGTCATTATCTTGTCATTGTATTCCTCCATTATTTTCTTCCTCACTCTCCACTCTTCTTCAATTTCTTCACTGCATTAATTTCTTTTCTTATTTTTTTTTGAATATTACAATGAGAAAGAAAAATATTACAAGTTCTAAAATTAAAAAAGTCGATTCTGGAAAAAACTTATAGGGGGGATGTTTGAGTGTCGCTCCTAAACTAACAGAGCATCCGATTCTAAGAAAGAGAGTTAAAGAAACCGAATCCCTTTATAGTGGGTCTTCAAAGAAACCCAAGAAATCACATGTTGTGATTGATGAATCACCCAAATAGAGTGATTGATGCTAATGGAAGGTCTCTTTTTATTTTTTCGAATGAGTTTTAGTTAATTTTATTATTTTTTTGGTTCTTTTTTTTTGCATGTGGTTAATTTTGTAATGCATTAATATAGTTTTATTTATTTATAAATTTTTCACTATTTGATTATTTTTAATTGATTAAAACTGTGATCGAAATTATTATTGTTTGATTGAAATAATGTTATCTACGTTAATGTTGTTTGCATATATAAGTTTACATATGATTTTCTATGACTTTTTTCTTTATGTTGTTGTATTTTTTTTGTAATTTGATATATCATTGAAGTATTTTCTTGTTGATACATATAATTTTATTTGTTATCTTACTGTTTTAGATAGTGAAAGTTTATGAAAGTATGACAACACAACACCATTTATAGTGGTTTGACATAACTCTTTGTCTACGTCCACTTCTCCTAAGTCTCAACTTAGGGTTCCACTAAAACTAATCAACAAATACAACAATGGATTTCTCAATTCAAATCCAATCCCTAGTATTTTGCGAGTTCACACTCAAACCTTTACAATCAATATCAATACTCACAATAATCAACTCTCAATTATAAAGTTAATGCCCCAACATTAATCACACCAACCCAAGATTATAATAACAAATGCTTAGGTTGTGAAAGATAAAGTACAATGAGAGTTTGAATCATAAATGTAATCAAGATTTAGTTTACATCCAAGAAACTTACTTGAACAGGCTAACTGAATAATGTAGAAGCTCATAAAGAATGAAAAGAGACGTTAGAGATGGAATAATATTACCTATCTTATAAATAGATCCGTTAAAAAGCTTTAAAATCTTTCTGCAGATGTGCGTACGGCCGTACCTATACCCGTACGCCTGTACCGCTACTTAAAACACAATTCAAAATTTAGGCCGAATGGTTGGTATGCCCATACCGAGCTCTCGTCAAGTTTTACAAACAAAACATAAAATGTGGTAAAGTCGTACCACAACCAGTACGCCTGTACGGCACACCAAAATTACAAACAGGTTTGGTATGGCCAACTGTATGCCCGTACCACATAGAATACAACATTAATATGCTTGTACAAAAACCCGTACGCCCGTACCACATACAAAATCAACATTTTTAACTTAAATTGATTTAATAAAACACAAGCATCAAAATCATAGGCTTAATAATCTCCTCCTTTTTGATGTTGGTAATCAATTTAAGTTCAATTTGCAAAAATATGATCAAATGATTTAGTTTGAAATTTTCCAATTTTAAAATGAGATTCTCCTTCTTTGTTTTATAATTCATGCCAAATTACCAATCAATTAAACAATTCACAAAGGGAATGAAATGAAAAACATCAAATATCATATATATGAATAAAATAAATATAATAAACAATGAAAGTCAACTAAAAACATCAAAAGATAAAAGTCAACTTGTTGGTTTGTATAGTCAATTAAGCAGCGGAAGAAATTTAAAATTTTATTTTAAAACAACAAACCAAAAGATGATCTTTGCATCAAAACACAGAGAAAACTGTTAAGAGATTTGAAGCAACAGATTGATAGTAACTCTTACATTCAATGCAGA
>CANYBF011553898.1:0-16547 GCA_948192965.1 Dalechampia spathulata | reverse complement strand
TCCACAACATTTTCTCGACGCGATCTGTCTAGTTCCTGTAGTACTTCAGGGGTCTAAGCTTTCGAGAGCAAGCACCACGGCATTTCACGCCGAACAGCGTGCAGCATTCCCAGCGTCCGGGATGTGCTACTCTCACACATAGGTCACGCATACATCCTACGTGTCGCATCACGTGCACCATATACAACCGCATGTACATACTCATGCATCCATGTTAACTCTTTCTGTCATGCACAGAACCATTTCAGACTCACAGAACGCCAAAAATGTCTTGTCTTCATCTGCCCCTGCTGCCTCAATACTGAATGAGGCCACACTTGCTGCAGTTCAGAAGATCATCGACCAGTTTATGGCCAAGCTTCTGAATGATGACTTCAAGACTCTCCTACAACAACAGATCTGGGAGGCTCTTAGTCCTGCTGAATTCATCACCCCACCAGCTCCGATCAAGGAAAAGGGGAAGGGTGCCAATCTATATGACATGGAGACCGATGATGACGTCTCGCTCCATATGCATGATATTCAAAAATCTGAGACCACTGTCTTAGAACAGAAGATCGAACAGCTACAAACCATCATGAAGACCAAGGTCATAGGGTCTGACCTAGATTTTGATGAGTTCTCTGTTTGGGCTATCAAGGGGCTGCCTACCAACTTCAAGCTCCTTGATGTTCCTAAGTACAACGGAGTTGGGGACCCGAAGAACCATCTGAAGACCTACACCATGCTAATGAGCACCAATGACTTGTCGAATGATCAGATAGTCTGGCTCTTCTTCATCTCATTAGAGGGACCAGCGCTAGCCTGGTATCACAGTCTGAACAAGGCGACCATGATCAAGTGGAAGCCTCTTTGTACTGCTTTCTGTAAACAGTATGGGTTCAAGTCCTGATTCGATGTAACCTTGATGGATCTTGAAATGGTTAAGTAGAAAACCAATGAATCTTTCATGGATTATTTTAGTCGCTGGATGTACAAAGCTGCACTGATCAGACATAAGCCCTCTGAATCTGACATGATCAACAAGCTTATCATGGGATCGCTGCCACTCTACCAGGATAAGCTGAAATATCAGATGTTCCATACTTTCGAGGACATCTACTCAGTGGGATAGCGCATTGAGCAAACCGAAGGGAAGAAAAAGGAGCTTTCCTTTCCAAAACCTAAAACCACCACCTACACACAAACACAACCAAAGCCTCACTACACCAATGCCTTACAAACACTGAAACCACACTACATCAATGTTGTACAAACACCAAACCCCATACTCCGAAACACTACCCCATCCAAGAAATTCTCAGATCTTAGAATACTGCTTTCCAAGGTTTTTGGGCATCTCCTCAAGGTTAAACTCATCAAACTGCTTGAACCAAACTTCAAGACACCACCCCTATCCTCGATGGACACTAAAACTTATTGCTACTATCACCAGCACCATGGTCACAACATTGATGATTGTCGCTCTTTCAGACTCATCATTTAGAACCTCATTGACTCTGGTAAGATTGAGGACCCTGAAAAATTCAAACCCTCAACCAAAGCAAACTCATTGCCAAACTACCATAAAGCCAACCGTACCTACATGCTCCAATCAGGGTTGCCAGAATCCCTGGTTCTGAACTCCTTTTCTCCTCTCAACAATAAGAGGAGTGCTCAATTGCCTACTATCACTTTCTGCCCCAGTAGTGGATTCAACATTGGTGCCATTGACATATGATACGACAGCTCAGAGGATGAGTCAACAGCTACTCAGAATTCCTCCAAACCTGAAGCATCAGATGCACAGGCTTCTAATAAGGGTAAGTCGGTCGAGACTCTCAAGGCAGCCAAATTAGCACCAAAACCACTCAAGCAGTAGAAAGGGTTAGGTGCTAACAAGATATCTTCACGAGTCCGCAACATGACTCACAGCGAAGAGGTATTCACCCCTCTTGACCTCGGGAAGAAGCCAGAAGCTCATAAAAATTCGACCGAGGCTAGGCCCACTAGGGTTCAGGTTGGTCCAAGCAATGTTCTAGCTCTGCAACCAGCTGATCAGGCTGCTCAGCCTGATAATGTTGTTGTCAAACAGCTGAAGAAGACGTAAGCTAACATTAGCATTTGGGACTTGGTGCTATCGTCCCAACAGCATCAACGAGCCGTTGTCGAGGCACTCTCAAGCATGAGGATCTCTCCCTCTGCATCTACCTTCAGTATGAAGAGTCAGCTGATATACTGGGAGCTACCATCCAGCATGATCACTTTCTCTGACACAGATTTACCGGCTGAGAGAATCCGCTACAACAAAGCACTCTTCATCAGGGTGAATATAATGAACTTCTCCACCCTCTATGTCATGGTGGATGATGGGTCAGGCATCAATGTCTATCCTCTTAAGGTATTGCCCAAGCTCAGGATTTAGCTTTCAGACTTAAAACTCTGTAAGACCATCATCAGAGCATATGATGAGTCCAAACGGGAGGTTACCGGCACTTTTACCGCCACTGTCACTATCAGACCAATTGAATCAGTGGTGGAGTTCACAGTTTTGGGCATCGTGGTGTCATTTGCATTACTACTGGGCCGACCGTGGTTCCATCCCCTGGGAGGTGTACCATCCACCCTACACCAGAAGATCAAGTTCCCACATAATGAAGGTGTTGTTACTATTACTGTTGATGATGAAGTCACCTTGGCTTGCATCAGAGAAGATGTTCCTCTCATAATTGGCTTTTAGATTGCTACCATCGGAGAGCCTGAATCCTACTTGTACCAACCAAGCCTCGCTGTGGAGAGGATGATACAACTGATGAACTTTATGCCCGGCAGAGGCTTAGGCCGGTACCAGTAAGGTCCGGTGGAATTTGATATTCCTACAGTCATGTGGGAAGAGAGGTACTGTATTGGGTTTGATCCCTACACCTCAGACAAGCCGAAAGAGTGCAAAATGGTTCTCTTCCAAGGAGAGACACAGCATGATCATGCTCCCGAGTTGCCTAACTCGGATGATTTCTTCAAGCAACAGTTTGACATCTTTGGTGATGTATGTGACCTATCAGCCTTGGCAGTAATTGGAAAGACTATTGCTAATTTTACCATCAGCCCTGATGAAGCTTTCCAGATCTTTAGTGATGTTGTTGATCTCACCACCGGCCGCCTGGAGCCTGAAATCACTACAGTCGCTGCACTGGGATCCAAGCTGCAGAACTTGGACATAGAGGATCTGCTGCTGCTAAAGGTCTATGAAGACATAACAACGTTGGTGGAAAGTACCTTTGAAGAGCTGTTGTATGAGGACACTAATGTCCCAATTTCTGTACTTTTCAATGATGATGTAATCCCATCTAAATATAATGCAATAAATAATAACTTTGCTTATGTATGTGATGTGTATTCTGATAGAATTGTGCATGAACATGAGCATTACATGAGCATTTTTGACATTAAAGCATCATGCATCGAAAATGTTAACATTAACACAGATGACAAGCCATATCTCCTCCAGATTGCATCAGACTTGACCTTTGAAGAGAAAATGGAAATAATCAATGCATTGAAAAAGCATATAAAAGCCTTTGCTCTAGGCTATGAAGATATGCAGGGTGTCGATAGATCCATCACGGAACACAGATTTCCTACCAAGCTGGGGTTCAAGCCAGTTAAGCAAAAGCTATGACGCCTCTGACCAGAATGGGCACAAAAGGTCAAGGAAGATGCCTAAAAGCAATTGGATGCTAAATTCCTTGAGATGGTTGACTATCCAGAATGGTTGGCCAATGTGGTTTCAGTTCCCAAGAAAGATGGCAGGGTTAGAGTCTATGTAGACTACAAGGATCTGAACAAAGTATGTCCAAAGGATGATTTTCCTTTGCCTCATATCAATATGCTGGTCGATAGTGCAGCCGCTAGCGCTATGTATTCTTTTGTCGATGGATTTTCTGGATACAACTAGATCCTAATGGCAGTTACAGATAAGGTGAAGATAGTTTTCATCACAGAATGGGGGACCTACTGCTACAAGGTCATGCCCTTTGGCTTGAAGAACGCAGGTGCTACCTACCAACGAGCTGCAACAACCTTGTTGCATGATTTGATCCACAATGAGGTTGAAGTCTATGGGGATGATATGATGGTGAAGTCTCCCACCAGAGGAGAACATACGGCTGCTCTTGATAGATTTCTCACACGCGTTGAGAAATATGAACTCAGACTAAACCCAAAGAAGTGTACATTTGAGGTGACATCTGGCAAGCTGTTAGGCCATGTTGTCAGTCAGAGGGGTATCGAAGTAGAACCTGACAAAGCAAAGTCTATCATTGAGATGCCTATTCCAAGAACTAAGACAGAAGTTAGGGGATTCCTGGAACAGCTCCAGTACATCAACAGATTCATCGCCAAGCTCACTACCATGTGTAAGCCCATCTTCAAGCTTTTGAGGAAGAACCAGCCTATGGTTTGTGATGAGAATCACCAGTTCACTTTCGAGAGGGTGAAGCATTACCTCTTTAACTCATTGATCCTGCAATCGCCTTGGCCAAAAAAACCACTACTACTCTATCTAGCCTTAGAAGAGGAGTCAGTAGGTGCTGTGATGGCTCAAGGGAATGATACCAGAGTCAAGCATGCTATCTACTACTTGAGTAAGAAGCTGCTGCTAACTAAATGTAAGTATAGACTGTTGAGAAGCTATGTATGGCTATGGTCTGGGTCACTAAGAAACTCAGGCATTACTTCCTGTTATATCAAGTTCAGGCAATCTCCAAGATTGATCCTATGAAGTACTTGTATGCAGCTCCTTCACTAGTAGGGAAACTCTCCAGGTGGCTGATCCTGTTATCAGAGTTTGATGTGCAGTACATCACAACCAAGGTGATCAAAGGTAGAGCAATTGCTAAATTCTTAGCATCCAGGCCGATGGATGACTCTGAGACCTTTGAACTGGATTTCCCAGATGAGCACTTGGGGGTAGTCGATGTCTAGAAATGGCAGTTGCACTTTGATGGTGTAGTCAACAGAAGAGGTGCAGGTATATGGGTTGTGCTAGTCACTCCTGAAGGCAAATTCATTATGCTTTCAAAGTGGCTGAGCTTTTAAGTCACTAACAATATGGCTGAGTATGAAGCATGTCTCTTCGGGCTAGAAGCATTGCTAATGATTGATGCCCAAGATGTACAGATATTTGATGATTTGATGCTTGTCATTCACCAATCCATTGTCGAGTGGGATGTCAAAGAGGAAAGGCTCAAGCCTTATGCTGAATACATGAAGTTCATGATTTGCAATTTTAGCTCTTGCCAATTCATTCACATACCACATGAAGAGAATCAGATGGCCAATGCCTTAGCCACATTGGCCTTAGTCTGTAAGCGACCGCAGAGTCAAATTCAACCTGTGTTCATCGAGCAGTCGAGGATTCCTTGCTATGAGGGAGAATGGGTTATGGCATTGGACCAACCCGATGAGACCCCATGGTACGCTGATATCATGAATTTTCTGAGGACTGGTACTTATCCAGAAGAAGCTAACAGAACCGATAAGTTAGCTCTATGCAGGATAGCAGCCAATTTCACCTGGCATCAGGGTGTTCTCTACAGAAGAATGGCAGATAGTCTACAACTTCGATGCATATCGGGGAAGGATATTGAGTCAGTCATGGAAACGGTACACGCTGGTGTATACGAGCCCCACATGAATGGATTTGCACTTTACAGAAAGATCCTACACTAAGGATATTTCTGTCTCACTATAGAGACAGACTGCATACAGTTTGTACAGAGATACCATGAATGCCAGATTCATGGAGACCTGAGTCACCTACCACCAGTCGAATTGCAGAATTTGACAACGCCTTGGCCATTCTCAGCATGGGGAATTGATATCATGGGTGAGATTCATCCTAACACTTCCAACGGACATCGGTACATACTGATAGCCATAGACTACTTCTCTAAATGGATGGAGGTAGAATCCTACAGTAAACTGAGGGTAAATCAAGTTGCCAAATTTATAGAGAAGAATCTCATATATCGATATGGGGTACCACACCACTTGGTGTCAGATAATGGAGTGCAATTCCAAGGCCAAGTTACTGATTTGCTGGAAAAGTATGAGATCAAGCATCATCGATCTTCTCCTTACCGCCCTCAAGCCAATGGGGCATTCAAAGTAGCTAACAAGATAATCAAGTGTATCTTAGCCAAGACAGTACAAACTTACAGGGGCTGGCACGAACAGCTGCCATTCACCTTATGGGGTTACAAAACCACTGTAAGGAGTCCTACGGCTGCCACTCCCTACTCTCTTGTTTACAAGATAGAAGCCGTATTGCCAATCAAAGTGGAACTAAAATCACTTTGCATCATTCTAGAAGCTTAGTTGCCAGAAGTTGAGTGGACAAAGGCCAGGTATGAACACTTGGCTACTATTGATGAGAAGCGGCTAAAAGCTCTCTATTATCTACAGCTATACAAGAAGTGCATGGTAAATGCATTCAACAGGAAGGTTAAACTCGTAGCCATACAGGAAGGTGATATAGTCTTGAAGCAAGTCAGACTGGCTATCCGCGACCCTCGTGGAAAATTCAGGCCTAACTGGGAAGGTCTATTCCTAGTTAAAAAGATCCTCTCCAAAGGTGCTGTTCGCATCTCAGATTTGGAAGGAAATGAATTCTCAGAACTGTCAACCTTGACTGGCTGAAGAATAATTTTTTCTAGTGTAAAGGGAAAAAGAAAAAGCAAAACAAAAATGCAAGGCCTAGTGAGCTGAAAACCCGCATAGGCAGTTCACGTTAAAGTTAAGGCAAAATGAAAAATATTTGCTTGATGAGTTGAAAATCCACTTGAACAACTCATGCAAAAGTTAGAGCTCTTAAAAGCAAAAGGAGAGCGTTAAAATAGTTGATCAAAAAATCTCACATGAGGTTGGTCAATAATAGGGGTTAAGTCTGACACACATCCTGAACTTCTGTGTTGGTTTTAACATTTTTCATGTAAATGTTTTAATCTCATTAATGCAAATGGAACACATGTTCATTAACTTAGCCATAAGTAATACTGGTTGCAAACATAAAGCATTATCATCCTTTATTACATATTATTGCCTAACAATGTCTCGTAGTACAGGACTCAGGTGTGGCACGGCACCTACAGCTTGTACTCATCATCTGTGGCAAGTCCAGCTTCAGGAATCTCCATCAGCACTATCCGGCGACGAGGCCAAGTCCTTTCTACATGCTCTACAAATCAAGGCACCAGCCTTCCTCCTTTAAACTTGGTCAATCGGGGTATGGTCTGCTAATAGCCATACTGACGACAGATCTTAGTAGGACTATAGTGCGTGCAATGCCTGAATCCCGGCAGTGGGATACAATCTATCTAGGTCATCACAGTCACATGCTGTATACACCACCAGGGACAGCTCCACCTGATCTCGCTCTCAGGTCGGGTCCCCATCCACTCCAACCAGCCTTGGAATGCCACCATCTTTGCCTTACTGAAGGCATAGCCCCTCCGCATGTGGTTATGAGGGAGGTATCTCTGTGGGTCCTCTGCTGGCGGCGCCAGGATCCCAAGCTTCTCTTGAAGCCAAACCTGTAACAAAAGAAAATAAAAGCTCGCTAAGTTGAAAACCTTGCAAAAGGCTGCTCAGGCAAAAGTTAGTGCGACCCACTGATCTGAAAACCCAAGGAGAAGTTCAGGCAAAAGTTAGGTTCAAAGGTAAAAATCAATAGCCCGATGAGCCAAAAACCTTGCAAAAGGCAACTCATGCAAAAATTAGGGCAAAAATATAGCTTTTCTAAGCTAAAAACTGCAAAGGCGGCTTAGAATCATTATCTGTAATAGAAGCAGACTACCACTGAAATGCTCAGATAGTCCTCTCTTCACTCTGTCCAGCCCAAGGATTGTCTCTGCAACGATCATGGGAAAAGGGGTCTAACCCTGCATCATTTGGTCTACAATAGGCCCAATTAGCAACTCTTGATGGCCGGATGGATCGACGAATAGGAATTATGCTAGTAATTGGAATCCAGCTACCCTCAGCCATGAAGGGGTATCTACCAACTTTTGGCCATATAGCCGGAAAAGAGCAACAACATCCACAGAATCCTCTATAGCTAAGAGAGACCTTGTAGTGGTTAGGTCGATGTCAAAGGCCCTCATCAGATATAATTCTGCTTCTCCTGTTGACGCACACGTCGTCAACATCACTGACATCTTGCAAGTGACTCCGAGGATAGCAACAAACTCCTTATACATCAGACACAGCTCAACATGTCCAAACCAAAACACATGGACCACCGGATCCCAGAATTGAACAACAGCATGTAAGAAAGCATTGTTGATCATGACTTACTGAAAGGTTATCAGGTATTGGAGTCCAATCTCACTTAATCAACTCCACTCGTTGTTACCCCAGCGGCGGGAAAGAGCGTGGAAAGCAGATAGTGATTGCTGAGTCATTGTATATTTATTTTCTGCACAGAAAAGCAAGTGAATTATGTTTTGGCAGTAAAACATAAGGCATGGGATATATATAACAGTAAAAGGGCATTAGATTCCATTAATAAGTCCAAAAGATACACAGTACAAGCATTTGTTTGTTTTCATAGTTGGTACGCAACAACCTTAGCATACTAGGTACGCATTGCCAGACTGTAACACACTATCTTATATAGAATCTACAGAATTCTGACATCATGCATACAAGGGTCAAATGTCACATCTTCCCTAAGCATCATCTTCCCCTGAGTGGTCATCATCAGGGCTAGGGCTGTCTGGAACCTCGATGTTGTAGCGCTCTAGATGCACCGTCAATCATGTAATCTCCCAGCCCATCTCCTCGGTCATCCGAGCGTAGTGATCACGCTCCTCTCGCTCCACCTGTCTGTTGGACTGCAAGCATAAACATCTAGGCATATAAGTCATGCATCCATGCATATCCAAACACTCGCATTTATAACAGGTACTCACCTAAGCAGTCAATATCTCCGAAGCATGATAGCGGTGCAATCCTATCAACAGCCTTGAAGCATCAGCTATAGCATCCCTAGGTACCTACACAGGTCAAATGCATGTAAGACTACTAAAGTCAGAGTAAATACAGAACACGTGTACTCACATGGGTAGTGTTCGGAGGATCAAACTCAATCTGACTTCTTGCTAGCATCGGGAAGGAGGTTTCATAGGGATGACCAGTCTCATCGTAAGTGAAGATCAGAGGGTTTTGTGGCCACATTAGTTGGCCTTCCATGAAGTCTGCTGGATGCTCATACCCCGGAGGCACCTCTGGAGTGCCAGACATTGGCCCCGGTGGGACCATATCAGATCTAGAGTCTCGAGACCTCTTCGAGGCACCGCTACCTTGAGAACTACCAACAGTTGACGAGCCATGTTGCCTACCTTAGCTACCATAGATATTGGGTCTGACACCAGACCCACTAGCTCTGTCATGTAGGCCTTTGCATATGGAAAGCTTTACAAGTCCCAATAACCTCAACTGGATGAAAGAGGGATAATCAATTGGTAAGTCAGACAAATGTTCCCGCCCGGGAATACCATTTCTGAGTCAGTCTCAGTACACGATGCCCAGAACATCACTCTCGGGGGTGCAGCAGGCTCCACTCGACTCTCCAGCCTTAGACGCCAGTCTACAACGTGCTCACCCAGATAAAAGAGTCTGCTTTCAGGACTCTCCAACAACATGTGCTATTCATCCTTACGCATTGAGCTAGTTAAGTACTCCGGCCTCGGGTACATATTGCTTCAGGGATCAGGACGCACCTATTCCAAAAGCAGCGAGAATCAGGTATCTCTCAAACTAGTTCAGTATAGTTTAATGTTAATTAAATTGTTTCTTCTTACCTGATCCCAGGTCAAATTGTTGAGGTGCACCCTTAACTCATCTATCGTGTAATCGAGCCTTCGTCGTGGTATGCTCCATGCTTGCATGCGTAGAAAGCCCAGAGGTACTCCATGTAGAATTTCAGGTTCTGGCAATAACCCAAACTCATATGCCATGATCTGCAAGGTCAATATACGCAGTCAGCAAGGCTTAGACAGAAACTACAGTAACAAAATCAGCAGAGTTCTGCTTACCTCTATGACCTGCCAGCAACCAATGAAGCAGTGCCTACAATGCCTACTGCAGAAATCCAACCCCTGCATCAAATGGGCTAGACCGGCACTGCCCCAGTCATACCGCCTAATAGACTCCAAATTGCGAAGGGCCTATAGTACTGACATATGAATGCTGTTTTGGGCATCATTGAACAGAGTACACCCTAGCACATACAGCAGAAAACTGCTAATATACTTATCTACATAGATCGTCTATCCAAGTCTCTCCGCCAACACTGCTTCCTGGAGACAGTTATAGGGAATGCTATATCCTCCTCTCACATTGGGCGACACACCTAAGAGGTCAAATATTTCACCGTACAACCAACGCGGTGATGTCAACCTGGCATCAAATTGGACGGGCAGTCTTGCACACTCTAACCCGGTGATCCTAGCAAATATCATCGGGGTAATCGTAATCTCACCTGTTGGCAACTGGAAGGTGTGGGTGGAATCCATCGACCGCTCAATAATAGCAGTGATGATAAGTCTGTTACACCTCTTCTCAATGCCAGTGAAGCAGGAAATATATGAACCAAAGCAGCTATGGTCCACTCTCACGTAAATCTCCTGAGGCAGTTGGGAATACCACTCGAAGACTCCTCAGATGCTGCCACTGCCAACAACTGTTCACTCCCTCTGTAAATCACAGAATTCAGGTAAGCTTTCAGACTGAATTACAAATTGCACACAACACTTTCAAAGGCTCAGAGCTCCTCTACCTCAACCCTAAATGCACCTATTCATGCCTATAAATCCGTAAAATGCCTAAACGCTCAAAAAATAGTCAAAAAACATGCATTTTGGCCCATTTTTTCACTGCTATGTGTGCTACACATAGCACTATGTGCGCCATACATAGCACTATGTGCGCCACACATAGGCTATGTGCGCTACACATAGCAAAACCCATACCTAAGCCTAGCTCTAGCCTAGCACCTAATTTGGGTCAAATACCATCCAAAATGCAAGGAAAATGACCTAAACTTAATTTTCAGAAAAACCACAAAAACCAAAAAATCAAGCTGAGTCATAGAAAACTTACCTTCTCGGGAGGAGCTCGAGACCGATGGGAGTCTATGGCAAAGGTCTCAGCAATTGCATCACCAAAATGAGCCCCAAAGTAACTGTGACAGGTTGTATGCTTAGTTAGAGCGTAGCTCGGGACGGATTCTGGATCCCAGGGGGTCGGTTGCATCCTAATATTGGCCATTTTCATAAAAATGCAAAATTTTCAGTTTAGGGGTTTAGAGAAAATCAAGTTGTTAGAGGGAAACAAACTAATTTTTGGATTGGAAGTCAAGAAATATAAAAATTCCAAGCTATATGCGCCACTCATAAGGGAACGCGCTCCGCACGTAGTAAATTTTGCTAACATGCACTACCCTCTAGGAGTGTTTGCTAATGTGCTTCACCCTCCCACTAAGATGCACATAAAAAATTAGGCCTCTGGTAAAAATTTCAGAATTTTTGGAGTTCGTTGCTCCACCGAGCTCAATTTTCACAACCCGCAGCGTCTAAAAAATCCAAAAAATCAGTCAGAATGCAGCAGACTGATACTCAAAAATTTAGGTATTTTTCCTAGACCATTTCAATTTCAATTTCATTGATAAATTACTTTTCCATGTCTGGCATAGATAGGAAATTGAGCAGCAAACGATCAAAAAAAGTTAAGCCCTTAACTTCTGGTCAAGCTGTTGACCAGATAGTGTTGCATTCCGACAGAGGGTGCCAAATGCTAACTTTGGAGATAGACAACACTTATTTGATGGATGAAATGAGTTAAATTATAAGATTTAAATTATAAAACAAAGACTTAAATGAGTTAAACATGCAAAAATGTAATGAAACAATAAGATACTAAACTAACAACATTAAATACAAATAATGCATGATAATGGATGAAATGCATTGTTATCAAGATAAGAAAATAATGAAATAATATTACATATTATAAGAATGAGGGTATAAAACATGTATATTCTCATTTACATAAATTGATATGTATTGTATGATATATATATATATATATATGTATGTATGTATGTATGTATGTATGTATGTATGTATGTATGTATGTATGTATGTATGTATGTATGTATATACTAATACATACAATATTGTATGTATGGTATATGCATATATATACTATATAATATATATTGAAAAATAGATATATCTATCAAAATAGACCATATGAAATAATAATAAAAATATTATCTTAAGTTAATTTCATTAAACACTAGAAATGAAAATATCATAAGGCTCAAAGTTATTATGCTAAATCTTAAATATCATATGATTATATTTATCAATCCATATGGTATTGGGGCCCACCACGACATCTGGCAGGGCCCGCCACCCCTTAACAGCCTATTCTGAGTGTTCTGTGCATACACAGCACACTTTATTCCTGCCTACGCGAGGCAAAGCACACAGAATGTAAAATATTGCATTTTAGGCACTTGGCACTATTCACCCTAAATGGTACATGGGAGGGGCCCACCACCTTTATCAGCCTATTTTGAGTATTCTGTGCATACAGAGTACATTGCATGCTGCATACGCATGGCACAGCGCTTGGCATCTCGAATGCCACATTCCGGGCCTGCTACGCTACGGGGCCCACCGAAGGCACTGGTGGGGCCCACCACCTTTGTGAATGCATTCTAAGTATTCTGTGTATACAAAACACATCCTACACGTTGCCTACGCAAAGCAGAGCATTTGGCATGCTGAATGC
Source organism: Dalechampia spathulata (assembly GCA_948192965.1). Lineage (NCBI taxonomy): Eukaryota > Viridiplantae > Streptophyta > Magnoliopsida > Malpighiales > Euphorbiaceae > Dalechampia > Dalechampia spathulata. Next base: position 3,707 of record CANYBF011553898.1, on the reverse strand, counting down.
CACTTTTTGTGCCATAACAGCATTATAGGCCCCAAAACAAGCCCGTTAGTGGAACTCGACGTTTGGGGTTGAATTTGGTAGAACTCAAAATTGAAAAGTGGCTCAGAGTATCGTTTACTTCTTAGTTGACATATGGATCACATCCCGTTTTGCTCATACGAAGCAGAGCGCATAGGGTCAAAACGCTATATGCACTACGCATAGTATTATACGCACCGCATATAGCCTAAAAAGACGTTTGGTCAGGAGCCTTCTCGGGACCAAACGGGATGTGAGCCACATTTCCAAATGCTTTAGAATGTCAAATAATGCATATTTGACATGTCGTATGCGTTACATTTTGCCCATACAAGGTAAAATATGCATAGGGTGAATAGTACCATGCGCGCACTATTCAAAAAGAAAAGATGTTTGGTCGAGAGCCTTTTCGGGACCAAATCCAGAAAACTTTTCTTCACAAGAATGTCTTACAATGTCAAATGATGCTTTATTGACATATGGCTCACATCCCGTTTTGCCCGGACTAGGCAAAACGGAGAGGGGCAAAATGCTATATGCACCACGCATAGCCCTATACGCACCACATATAGCTTAAAAAGATGTTTGGTCGGGAGCCTTCTCAGGACCAAACGGGATGTAGGCTGCATTGCACAATGCCTTGGCACATAAAATAATGCTTATGGGGCACGGGACGCACATCCTGATGCAACCCCAGTGGGCCCCATGCAGTGCACATAAGCTATGTGCACCGCATCTAGCACTACATGCAGTGTACATAGGCTATGTGTGGCACACATAGCCTTATGTGTGGCGCACATAGCCTTTGAATTTTTCAAATCTGGGTCAAAAATTACAAAATTTCCATGCCCGAAAATTGCTCTATAAATATAGAGCTTGGGGTAACATTTTAGGGATCCCGAATTTGCCTCTAAGGCAACCTAAAACTCTGCCAAAATTCCTACAAAATTAATTAAACACTTAATTAATTGAATTCTAGGGATTTAGAGACTAATTAACCCTAGTTAAGCTCCCTAAACGCGGAAAGAAACAAGATCAAGGAAGAAGACCTACTGCCTAGAGGTAAATCTCCCAATTTTCCTTCGTTTCTTCTTGTTTTTGCTTAATGTTTGGGACTATATGCTGTGCATGTAGCCCTATGTGTGCCACATGTAGCACATGTGTGGTACATATAGGCTTATATGTTGCGCATATAGGCCCCAGATTTCAAAGAAAAGGCCATTTTTCATCCAATTTTCATCGGTTTTCTTCCCGATCTGGCCACTCCAGTGGTATTCAAGGCCTTTCCATGCCTTGGGTGTCCTGGATCTGCCTTAAAACATGCCGGATCTAAAATAATTTTAGCTTTAAAATTGTTTTCATGTGTTGGATGCAAATCCACGAAGCAAAACCCTATTTTCGGGTCCGATCTACTTAGATCGGGGTTGGATCTAGGGTTTCTGTTGAAAAATCTTTGATTTTTCTCCCGTTTTTCAAACTATGTGTGCCACATATACATCTATGTGCAGCACACATAGATCCCAGTTTTCACAGAAAATGTCGTTTTTCGCTTGATCCGCTTTGGATCTGATTTTTCCAGTGACTCCAGTAGCTTCTCCATGCAGTTGGGGTTCTGGATCTGTCAAACATTGCTTAGAGCTAATTGATTTTAGCCTTAAAATTAATTATTTCATTTAATTACACAATTAAATGTTTGAGCTGCAAATGGGAGGTCGATCCGAGGTCAAAATGAGGTATTGTCTTCATTAAAGTTGCTAGATTTTGTCTGTAATTTGATTCTGTACTGACAGTTTTCATTTTCTTGTAGATCTAGAAGCTATGTGTGCCATATGTCCACCTATGTGCGCCACACACAACCTATGTGTAGCGCACATAGGTCTATACGCGGCACGCATAGTTCACGTCTTTCCAGAAAAATATATTTTCAAACCGTATTTTCACTATATTTTGATACGTCCAGTGGTATTTGAGCTTTACAGTGGCTCAAGTATTCTAGACTTTTCATAAAATAATTACATTTAATTAATTTTGGCCTCAAAATTAAGTTTTACAATAAAGCCATTTTTACTCATATAAAATGCGGTTTTTGAAAGGATTGGAATTAATTGGTTGAATGGCTATCTCCAGTAATTTTGTGTGATATTAGCCCTCCTAATTAATTTTCCATAATCAAATAAAAATAATTTTGCCTAAAATTATTTTAATAAAAATGAATTTTCACGATCCGGCTCGTATAAATTCATATGATTATTGCCAAATAATTGTTGGAGTTTGACTCTTGGTTCATGCTTTTCACATGGCATTGGACTAGTCAAATAAATCCTAAATTCATTTGCACTAATAAATTTATTTATGTTTATTTTGCATATTCGCATCGTGCATTTTCGGCTCATGCAACCCGAGGTGAATAGTACCTGAGGAGGAAAGGGACGTTACTTAACGTCCCAAAATATGTATGTGAGGACATTTGTGTAATAGGATAGGATTATTATCTATTTTGTAATAATTCCCCCTATTTCCTGTATGTATCCCCTAATTTCCTCAATCTCTTTTATCGGCCATTAAATGTTTTTTTTATTCATGGATGGTCTATATTTGCTTAAATATACCATGTCATCATATCACATGACACATCACACACGTATATGCCATGCCATGCATATACCATGCCATAATATACTATATTTTGTATGCTTATACGTATAAATACATCGATACAATCCAAATACGCTAATACGTAATACAAATATGCAACTCGCCATTCGCCATACTATATTCCATGCATATATATGCCATTTCACATACCATGATGCCATGCTATATCACATGTTATATACCATGTCACATTGTATGACATACGCATCACTATGCCATGTCATGCATATACCATGCCATTGCATACACATATTGCTATCACACATCATGCATATATTATGCCATTGAATTCACATATCATGCACATGGTATTCCATCCATTATGCCATGTCATTTATATGCCATGTTATTTCGTACATACGCACTATGTCATGTCATGCACGTGTCATGCCATACATCATTTCACATATCATGCATATGATATGTCATTCATTTCACATGCCATGCATATGGTATGCCATCCATGCTACATGTCATGCCATACATCATCTCACATATCATGCATATGATAGGCCATTGATTCCACATGCCATGCATATGCCATATCATGCATTTCGCATGTCATGCATATGCCATGCCACTCACTTCATATGCCATGCATACACCATACACCTATAACGCCAATACAATCCAAAAACGCTAATGTATTACACTATACGTGTTATTTGTCATGATTATATGCTTATATATCATGTTAAGTTACAATATCATGCATATGATATGTCATTCATGCTCACATGTTATACATATTCCATGTTACTCTTTCGCTATTTCATATGCCATGCATATGCCATGCCATCCAAATATCATATAGCATTATATGCCATTCTACGTGCAACCTTGCAACGCTAAATCACATGTCACACTGTATGCTTACATTTACGCTCGTATGCTTGCCTGCCTAGGATAATTAATCCCAACTATAATGGTAAAATTGATTTTGGAAACTCATAGAATAGATCTCCACCACCCGAACCCAATCTCTAAAGGGTTTAACTAGCACTCATACTATGGGTCAGTTGGACCAATCTGGA
>CANYBF011553795.1:0-13828 GCA_948192965.1 Dalechampia spathulata | reverse complement strand
AACCATCGATGATTCCTGACGGATAGATGCGAGGTATAGTCCTATATCGATGATTCCATTTGGTTGGATAGGTTGTGGACAACGTAGCGGGGGACCTTAGCCTATTCTCAAAACCGGACTAAAGCTCATGTAGTAAGCCTAGCAACATTCCCAACTAAGACCCTTATTGCATGTTGTGTGGACCCTTGCCTTATCATATGAGTGGATTTGCATAGACCCAGCCTATTTTCCCTCATATTGCTCTACTAAGAGTTGGAATCCTTTCATGATTTCATATGGTTGCCCAACCTCACGCCTATTCCACGGGCGTACTCTTATCACAACAATATGATCATGCCCGTATTGCTCTGCTAAGAGTCAGAATCCTTTCATGATTCCATATGGTTGCCCAACCTTACGCCAATTCCATGGGCGTACTCTTATCATAACAATGTGATCATGTCCGTATTGCTCTGCTAAGAGTTGGAATCCTTTCATGATTCCATATGGTTACACACCATAATGCCGATTCCATCAGCATTCGCTTATCATTACAATACGGTTAGGCTAAAATACCGTCGGGTTTTCGCTGTAATCCCCTATATGATCGGGCAACGATCAAACCATTTGCTTGCCTTATTTGAGAGAATCGCACCTCGAGTTCCCAGTGTAACTCCAGGTTAGTACCCCTACCTAGGGCAGGAGAACTTGAATTTGCCAATTCTCATGGAGGTATAAGGTTGGAAGGGAGCGCTGCTGCATGCTACGTGTTCGCTAACCCTTTTTGTGTTTTCTCCCAACAATGCATACATGCATACTCATGCAATCTACTAACGCGTTTCCTTGTGCAGCCATAATGCTGGATGTTTCCTAGCATAGGACACGCATACATCCTACGTGTCGCATCATATGCATACACGCATATGCATGCTAACCTGCTTTGTTGCAGCCATAACATCACATTATTTCCTAGCATAGGTCACGCATACATGCTACATATCACATCACGTGCATATACGCATATGTATACTCATGCATTCATGCTAACATTCTTTTGTCATGTACAGAATCATGTCTGACTCACAAAACGCCTACAATGTCGCATCTTCATTCGATCCTCCTACTCCAGCATTGGATGATGCTACTCTCACTGCTGTTCAGAAGCTCATCGACCAATCTGTGGCCAAGCTTCTGAATGATGATTTCAAGACCCTCTTGCAACAGCAGATCCGGGAGGCTCTCACCCCTGCTGAATTTGTCACTCCTCTAGCTCCAATCAAGGAAAAAGGGAAGGGTGTCAATCTGTATGACATCGAGACTGATGATGACGTCTCACTCCATATGCATGACATTCGGAAGACTGAGACCACTGTTCTGGAACAGAAGATAGAGCAGCTCCAGACCATCATGAAGATGAAAGGCATGGGGACTGACCTGGACTTTGATGAGTTCTCTGTTCGTGTAATTAAGGGGCTGCCTGCTAAGTTCAAGCTCCCTGATGTTCCCAAGTACAATGGAGCTGGGGACCTAAAGAACCACTTGAAGACTTACACTATGCTGATGAGCACCACTGACTTATCAGATGATCAGATTGTGAGGCTCTTCTTCATCTCACTGGAAGGACCAGCGCTAGCCTAGTATCACAGCCTCAACAAGGCGACCACGACCGAGTGGAAGCCTCTTTGTACTGCTTTCTGCAAACAGTACGGGTTTAAGGCCAGATTTGATGTAACCCTAATGGATTTGGAAATGGTCAAGCAAAAGGCCAATGAATCTTTTATGGATTATTTCAGTCGCTGGATGGACAAGGCTGCACTAGTCCGATAGAAGCCTTCTGAATCGAACATGATCAACAAGCTTATCATGGGATCGCTACCACTTTATCAGGATAGGCTGAAGTACCAGACGTTCCACACCTTTGAGGACATATACTCAGTGGGATAGCGCATTGAGCAAACTGAGGGTAAGAAAAAGGAGCTCTCCTTTCCTAAACCCAAAACCGCAACCTATACACCATCGCAACCAAAGCCTCACTATACTAACGCCTTACAAATACCCAAAATCCACATCGTGCAAACACCTAACCCCATACTTCGGAACACTACACCTTCCCGGAAATTCTCAGATCTTGGAATGCCACTTTCCAAGGTTTTCAGTCACCTTCTCAAAGCCAAGCTCATCAAACCTCTAGAGCCAAACTTCAAAACACCACCTCCAGCTACAGTAGACACTAAAACCTACTGCCACTACCATCAACACCATGGCCATAACACTAATGACTGTCGCTCCCTCAGACTTGTTATCCAAAATCTCATTGACTCTGGTGAGATTGAGGATCCTGAAAAATTGAAACCGTCTACCAAGACAAACCCATTGCCAAACTACCACAAAGCCAACCACACCTACACAATCCAATCAGGGTTGCCAGAATCCATGATCCTAAGCTCCTTTTCCCCTCCCAGTAGTAAGGGGAATACACAGGCGCCTGTCATTACTTTTCGCCCTGGTGGTGGATTCAACATTGATTTCCCCCCTCTTAGCAGTAAGGGGAATACTCAGCTACCCGCTATTACTTTTCACCCAGGTGGTGGATTTGATATTGGTGCCATTGATATATGGTACGAGAGCTCTGAGGATGAGTCTACGGCTACTCAGGATTCCACTACGTCTGACTCGTCGCAGGATCAGGCTTCCAATAAGGGTAAGGCTGTTGAGACCCCTAAAGCAGCCAAGTCAGCACCAAAGCAGCCTAAGTAGCACAAAGGGTTAGGTGCTAACAAAATGTCCTCTAGAGTTCATAACATGACTCGAAGTGGTAAGGTGTTCACTCCTCCCGACCTCGGGAAGAAACCTGAAGCTCCCAGGAAGCCGACCAAGGCTAGGCCCGCTAGGGATCAAGCTGGTCCAAGCAATGTTCTAGATCCACTACTAACTGATTAGGTTGCTCAGCCTGACAATGTTGTGGTTAAATAGCTTAAGAAGATGCAAGCTAACATCAGCATCTGGGACTTGGTGCTATCCTCCCAACAACATCGACGAGCCATCGTCGAGGCACTTTTAAGCGTGAGGATTTCTCCCCACGCTTCCTCCTTCAGCATGAAGAGTCAGCTGGTCAACCGGGAGCTACCATCCAGCATGATCACATTCTCTGATGCAGATCTACCGGTCGAGGGGATCCGCCACAACAAGGGACTATTCATCAGGGTGAACATCATGAACTTCACCACCCCATATGTCATGGTGGATGATGGTTCTGGTATCAATGTCTTCCCACTCAAAGTGCTTCCCAAGCTTGGGGTCCAGCTTTCAGATCTTGAGCCCTGCAAGACTATTATCAGGGCCTATGATGAGTCCAAACGGGAGGTCACTGGCACCTTCACTGCCACCGTCACAGTTGGGCCAATCGAGTCAGTGGTGGAATTTACTGTTCTGGACATCCTAGTATCATTTGCGCTACTATTAGGCCGACCATGGTTCCATCCTCTGGGAGGTGTGCCATCCACCCTACACCAGAAAATCAAATTCCCACACAACGAAGGTGTGGTTACCATTACCGTTGATGATGAGGTTACTTTGGCCTGCATTCGGGAAGATGTCCCTTTAATGACTGGTTTCCAGATTGCTACTATTGGGGAACTAGAGCCTTACTCATACCAATCGAGTCCCGCTGTGGAGAGGATGATGCAACTGATGGACTTTGTGCCTGACAGAGGTCTAGGCTTATATCAATAAGGCCCAGTTGAATTCGACATTCCTACAGCTATGTGGGAAGAGAGGTACTGCATTGGGTTTGATCCCTACACTTCAGACAAGCCAGAGCAGTGCAAGATGGTTCTCTTCATCCAAGGAGAGACTCAACATGATCATGCTCCTGAATTGCCTAACTCAGAGGACTTTTATGAGCAACAGTTCACCATCTTTGGTGATGTTTATGACCTGTCAGCCCTAACAGTATCTGGAAAGACTGCTGCTGCTATCGCCATCAACCCTGATGAGGCTTTCCAGGTCTTTGCTAATGTCACTGATCTCACCACTGGCCGCTTAGAGCCGGAATGCATGACAGTCGATGCACTGGGGTCCAAGCTGCAGAACTTGGACATTGAAGACCTGATGCTGCCAAAGGTCTATGAGGACATCACCACGCTGGTGGAGAGTACCCTGGAAGAACTTGTATATGAGGACACTGATGTCCCTATTTTTGTACTTTTCAATGATGATGTAATCCCATCTAAATATGAAGTAATAAAGAGCAACTTTGCTTATGTTTGTGATGTGTATTCTGATGGTATAGTGCATGAGCATGAGCATTACATGAGCATTTTTGACATTAACGCATCTTGCATCGAAAATGTTAACATTAACACAGATGACAAGCCATGTCTCCTCCAGATTGCATCAGACTTCACCTCTAAAGAGAGAACAGAATTAATCAGCGCACTAAAAAAGCATATAAAAGCCTTTGCTCTAGGCTACAAAGACATGCCGGGTGTCGACAGATCTATCACAGAACACAGAATTCCTACCAAGCCGGGGTTTAAGCCAGTTAAGCAGAAGCTACGGTGCCTCCGACCAGAGTGGGAACAGAAAGTCAAGGAAGATGTCCAGAAGCAATTGGATGCTAAGTTCCTTGAAGTGGTTGATTATCCAGAATGGTTGGCCAATGTGGTTCCAATTCCTAAGAAAGATGGCAGGGTTAGAGTTTACGTAGACTATAGAGATCTAAACAAGGCATGTCTAAAGGATGACTTTCCTTTGCCTCACATTGACATGCTAGTCGATAGCACAGCCGCTAGCGCTATGTATTCCTTCGCTGATGGATTTTCAGGATACAACCAGATCCTGATGGCAGTTACGGATAAGGTGAAGATAGCTTTCATCATAGAATAGGGGACCTACTGCTACAAGGTCATGCCCTTTGGCTTGAAGAACGCAGGTGCAACCTACCAGAGAGCTGTAACAACGTTATTTCATGATTTGATCCACAAGGAAGTTGAAGTCTATGTGGATGACATGATGGTTAAGTCTCCTACCAGAGGAGAACATACCGTTGCTCTTGACAGATTTCTCACACGCGTGGAGAAATATGGACTCAGGCTGAATCCGAAGAAGTGCACTTTTGGGGTGATATCCGGCAAACTGTTGGGTCATATAGTCAGTCAGAGGGGTATCGAGGTGGATCCTGACAAAGCAAAGTCAATCATTGAGATGCCTATTCCTAGAACTAAGACAGAAGTTAGGGGATTTTTAGGATAGCTCCAGTACATTAGCAAGTTCATCGCCAAGCTCACTACCATGTGTGAACCTATCTTTAAACTCTTGAGGAAGAACCAGCCTATGGTTTGGGATGAGAACTGCCAATTTGCATTTGAGAGAGTAAAGCACTATCTCTCCAACCCACCGATTCTGCAACCACCTCGGCCGGGGAAACCACTACTACTCTATCTAACCTTAGAAGAGCAGTCAGTAGGCACTATGATAGCTCAGGAGAACGACGTCGGGGTCGAACACGCTATTTATTACCTGAGTAAGAAGCTACTGCCAACAGAGTGCAAGTACAGCACTGTTGAGAAGCTCTGCATGGCCATGGTCTGGGTCACCAAGAAACTCATACATTACTTTCAGTCGTACCAGATACAGGCAATCTCCAAGGTTGACCCTATGAAGTATCTATACGCTGCTCCTTTGCTAGTAGGGAAACTCTCCAGGTGGCTGATCCTGTTGTCAAAGTTTGATGTACAGTATATCACTGCCAAAGTGATCAAAGGCAGAGAAATTGCTGAATTCTTAGTATCCAGACCGATGGATGACTCTGAGACTTTTGAGCTGGACTTCCCAGATGAGCACTTGGGAGCAGTTGATGTCCAGAAATGGCAGTTGCACTTCGATGGCGCTGTCAACAAGAGGAGTGCAGGCATAGGAGTTGTGCTAATCACTCCTAAGGGCGAACTCATAATGCTTTCAAAGCGGTTGAGCTTCTCAGTCACCAAAAATATGGCTGAGTATGAAGCATGTCTCTTTGGGCTAGAAGCATTGCTAATGGTTGGTGTCCTGGATGTACAGATATTTGGTGATTCGATGCTGGTCATTCACCAATCCACGGCCGAGTGGGAAGTCAAAGAGGAAAGGCTCAAGCCTTATGCTAAATACATGAAGCTCATGGTCCGTAATTTTAGCTCCTGCCAATTCATTCACATGCCATGTGAAGAGAATCAGATGGCTGATGCATTAGCCACACTAGCTTCGGTCTGTGAGCAACCGCAGAGTCAGGCTCAACCTGTGATCATCAAGCAGTCAAGGATCCCTTGCTATTTTGGGGAATGGGTTATGACGCTTGACCCATCAGAAGAAACCCCATGGTACGCTGATATCATGAATTTTTTGAAGACTGGAACTTATCCAGAGGAAGCCAACAGAACCGATAAGCTAGCTTTACGCAGACTAGCAGCCAACTTTACCTGGCACCAGGGTGTTCTTTACAGAAGAACTGCAGATGGTTTACAACTTCGATGCATATCGGGGAAAGAGATCGAATCTGTTATGGAGACGGTACATGCCGGTGTATGTGGGTCCCACATGAATGGGTTTGCACTGTACAGGAAGATCCTACGTAAAGGATATTTTTGGCTCACTATGGAAACTGATTGCATACAGTTTGTACGGAGATGCCATGAATGCCAGATTCATGGAGATCTAAGCCATCTACCACCGGTTGAGTTGAAAAATTTGACAACACCTTGGCCATTCTTAGCTTGGGGAATTGACATCATGGGTGAGATTCATCCTAACGCATCTAATGGACACCGGTACATACTGGTAGCTATAGATTACTTCTCTAAATGGGTGGAGGCAGAATCCTATGGTAAACTAGGGGCAAGACAGGTTGCCAAATTTATAAAGAGGAATATCATATGCAGATATGGGGTGCCACATCACCTGGTATTAGACAACGGGGTACAGTTCCAGGCCCAAGTCGCAGACTTACTGGAAAGATACGAGATTGAGCACCATAGATCCTCTCCTTATCGCCCTCAAGCCAATGGGGCAGTCGAAGCAGCTAATAAGACAATCAAGCGCATCCTGGCCAAGACAGTGCAGACTTATAGGGATTGACACGAGCAGCTACCATTTGCCTTATGGGGTTACAGAACCACTATAAGGAGTCCCACGGGTGCTACCCCCTACTCTTTGGTCTACGGGACAAAAGCCGTATTGCCAATTGAAGTGGAGCTGAAATCACTTCGGGTCATTCTGGAATCTTAGCTGCCAGAAGCGGAGTGGAAAAGGGCTAGGTATGAGTAGCTAGTCACTATTAAGGAGAAACGACTGAAGTCTCTCTATCATCTGCAGCTCTATAAAAAGCGCATGGCCAACGCATTCAACAAGAAGGTCAAGCCTGTAGCCCTACAGGAAGGGGATTTAGTCCTGAAACAAGTCAGACTGGCTATTCAGGATCCTCGTGGGAAGTTCAAACCCAACTGGGAAGGCCCATTCCTAGTTAAGAAAATCCTCTCTAAAGGCACTGTTCGCATCTCAGATTTGGAGGGTAATGAATTCTCAGAACCTGTCAACCTTGATCGGCTGAAGAAGTATTTTGTCTAGAGCAAAGGGCAAAAGAAATAGCAAAATAAAAATAAAAGCCTGGTGAGCTGAAAACCTGCATCGGCAGTTCACGCAAAAGTTAAGGCAAGATGAAAAACACATGCTTGATGAGTTGAAAATCCGCTCGGACAACTCATGCAAAAGTTAGAGCTCTTTAGAGGCAAAAGGAGAGCATTAAAATAGTTGATCAGAAAATCTCACACGAGGCTGGTCAATAACAGAGGTTGAGTCTGATGCACGTCTGGAACTTCTGTGTTGGTCTTAACATTTCCATGTAAATGTTTTAATCTCATTAATGCGAATGGAATACATGTTCATAAACTTAGCCTTAAGTAATACTAGTTGCAAACACAAAAGCATCATAATCATTTATTACATATTATTGCTTAACAATGTCTTATGAGTACAGGATTCAAGCCTGGCGCAGTACCCACAACTTGTACTCATCATCAGTGGTAGATCCAGCTCTGGGAATCTCCACCAGCGCTATCTGGCGACGAGGTTGGGTTCTCTCCACATGCTCCACAAAGCGAGACACCAGCCTACCTCCCTCAAACTCTGTCAGCTGGGGTATGGTCTGCTGCTGACTGTACTGATGGTGAACCCTAGCAGGACTGTAGTGCGTGCAACGCCTGAATCCCAACAGTGGGATGCAATCAATGTAAGTCATCATAGTCACATGCTGTATGCGCCACCAGGGGCAACTCCATTTGATCTCGCTCTCAGGTCGAGTCCCCGTCCATTCAATCCAGCCTTGGAATGACATTGTCCTCACCTCATCAAAGGCATAGCCCCTTCGCATGTGGCTATGAGGAAGATATCTTTGCGGGTTCCCTGCTGGCGGCGCCAGAATTCCAAGCTTCTCTTGAAGCCAAATTTGTAATACAAAAGAAAAGATAAATAAAGCTTGCTGAGTTGAAAACCTTGCAAAAGGTAGCTCAGGCAAAAGTAAGAGCGACCCACTGAGTTGAAAACCCAAAGAGGCAGCTCAGGCAAAAATTAGGGTATGAAAACAAAAGCAGAAGCCTGATGAGCTGAAAACCTTACAAAAGGTGACTCATGCAAAAGCTAGGGCAAAATGTAAAATTCTCTAAGTTGAAAACCTGCAAGAGTGGCTTAGAATTCTCACCTGTAGGAGAAGCAGACTGCCACTGAAGCGCTCAGATTGTCCATGCTTCATTTTATCCAGACCAATGATTGTCTCTGCCATAATCATAGGAAAAGGGGTTCGGCCCCGCATCATTTGGTCTACCACAGGCCCGATCAGCAAATTTCTGTGACCGGACGGACCAACAAACAGGAACTGTGCCAACAGTCCAAATCCAGTTACCCTCAGCCATGATGGGTCTTCCATGGATTTCTGACCACACAGTCGAAAAAGCGCGATCAAATCTACGGAACTGCCTGTGGCTAAGAGAGAACTCACCTCTCATGGGCCAGCATTGAAGGCCCTGATCAGATACGGGAACACATCCCCAATAGGTACCGGTACTGTCAGCAGCGCCGTCATGCTACCGGTCACCCTAAGGATAGCTGCAAACTCCTCATGCATTGGACATAGCTCAACATGTCCAAACCGGAACACATGGACCGCTGGATCCCAGAATTGCATGGTAGTGTGCAAGAAAGTACTGTTGATTGAGACTTGTTGCAAGGTCCTCAGATATTGAAGCCCGATCTCGCCCAGTTAGCTTCATTCATTATTTCCCCAATGGCGGGAAAGAGCGCGGAAGGCTGACAATGATTGCTGAGTCATTGTATATCTATAGATGAGTTATGTTATGCTAATAAACATCGAAGCATGATGTATTTATAGGCAACAAGCAGCATTGGATTCCACTAATAAATCCAAAAGTTACACAGTTCAAGCCTTTGGCTGTTCGCACAGTTGGTACGCAATAGCACTGGTGTACTAGGCACGCAATGCTAGTCTGTGACACATCATTCTGCTCTAATATAGAGTTACAAAATTCTGATATCATGCATATGAGAGTCTGATGTCGCATCATCTTTATGCATCACCCTCGCCAAAGTGGTCATCATCAGGGCTGGGGGCATCCAGGGTCTCAATATTGTAGCACAATAGACGCACTGTCAACTGGGCGACCTCGCATCCCATTTGCGCTATCATCTTAGCATAGCAACCCTGCTCCTCTCACTCCAACTGCCTACTCATCCATAAACATAAGCATATAGGCATATAAGGCATGTATCCATGCATTTCCGTGCACTCGCATTTATAACAGGTACTCACCATAAATGCGCAACATACATCATGGAACGCGCGTCGTATGTAGCAGTTTTTGCTAACCTGTGCCTGGCACTATGGGAGTCTACTAATGTGTGCCACCCTCCCACGAATATGCCCATGAAGAATTAGACCTGTGGTAAAAATTTCGGAATTTTTTGAGGTCGTTTACCCCTCCAAAGCCTAATTTTTACAAGCTACAACGTGTGAAAAATCCAAAAATTCAGTCATAATGCAGCAGACTAATACTCAAAAATTCAGGTATTTTTCCTGGACTATTTCAATACCAATTTCACTGACAAATTATTTTCCTATGCCTGGCAAAGATAGGAAATTGATCCATCAGGCGATCAAAAGCAGTCAAACATTTGACGTCTGGTCAAACGGGTGGCCAGATAGTGTTGCATTCCGACAGAGGGTCCCAAATGCATATTCTGGAGACAGACAACACTTATTTGATGGCACGAGAACAAGATTTGATGGTTGATCACCCCAGACCCAACAGATGGTCATTCTGGAGAACCACCTGATCCAGCAGAGATCATGGAGTCAAGCCCTTGACAATTAAACCCTAACGCATAGGCATCTGAACGCGCATTTCAGGTGAATTACTCGCAAGAAGCCATTGGTCTCGTAGTGACCACCAATCAACACTGATTGGAATTACCTGAACGCTGGGGCCTTAACAATGGAGCTGAGGTATTTGTACTGGTCAAAACTGTCAACCAGAAATGTCAGAGACCCAACGGAGGATCCTGGAAGCTGTTTCAGAGATATCTGACATTTATATGATGGTGCGAGAATAGACCCAGCAGATGGTCAATTAGGTCCAGCAGTTGACCTACGATCCAGCAGTGATCACAAAACCAAGCCCTTGGTTCCTGAAGTCCTAACGCATAGGCATCTGGATGTCACCGTCCAGGTGATTCACTTGCGGCGTTACCATCAGTCCCATTTGGGACCATAGATCAGCCTTGATCACCTAGTCCGAGCATCGGGCTCCCATTGGTAGAATTGGGAATATCGGATCAGCATTGGTCTTCCAGTCCGAGCACTGGGCTCCCAATGACAGAATTGGAATCTAACCCTCAACGCGAGCGCTTCTGCAAGTCAGGTACACTTCCTACTCTTTGTGAAAAGTTACGTCATGATCAGATCACATTTTGATGACTTACACGTATGTTGCCTCAAAATGATTCTAATCAGGGGGCAAACTGTTGACCTCACTTTTCACCCCCGTGTAATTTAGGATTTTTGCTGAATTGGTTAGGACTTAGTCCCCGGTATTGATCCCAATTATGCGTATAGGTCTTTATGTCTTATTCTGTATGTTCTGGTGTGTAGAACATTTCAGAATTAGTGGGGCCCACCATGGCGCCTAATGGGACCCACCGCGTATTCTGAGTGTTCTGTACACACAGAACACCCTTCCCTGTTGCCTACGTAAGGCAAGTTGCTTGAAATGCTAAACATTGCATTTTTAGTCTTAGGGTTACTATTCATAGTGAATAGTACACCAGCGGGGCCCGCAGCACCAAGAACCTATTATGTGTATTCTGTACTTACAGAATATATTTCCCAATTACCTTACGCAAGGCACAGTGCTTGGCATCGCATATGCCACTTTCTAGGCCCACTACGTTGTGGGGCCCACTTAGCAATAGCGGGGCCCAATGCCTTTAATTCCCATTCTATGTATTCTGTACTTACAGAATACATTCCACACTGGCCTACGCATTGTAGGATGTACAGAATGCAAAATATTACATTTTAGAGCCAGATTACTATTCACTATGAATAGTATATAGGCAGGGCCCGCTTCCCCAATTAGCTAATTCTATGTATTATGTACTTACAGAATACATTCCACTGTTCCCTTACGCAAGGCACGTCTCATGACATCCCAAATATCATATTAGTAGGTTCATTACGCTAGTGGGGTCCGCTTTCCACTATTGCTCGTTCTAAGGTGTTCTGTACGCACAGAATACACCATATTCATCGCCTCACTTGAGGCAATACGCTTAGTATGCTATTTGCCACTTTCTGGGCCCATTTGCTATGTGGGGCCCATGGGGGTACTATTCATCATGAATAGTATCTCAGGCGGGTCCATTGCCCGAAATCACCAATCTAAGTGTTCTTGACGCGTAGAACACATTTCTGCTAGTGCCTACGCAAGGCACCACCCACAGCATCCCGTATGCCATCTTTCGCCCTTAATGGTCCCATTGGACCCAATTTGGGCCCATTAACCAAAACTCGGCATTCGGGACCGAATTTGGCAAAACTTAGAACTGCAAAGTGACTCAGAATGTCGTTTGCATCTAGTTTGACCTATGGCATGCATCCCGTTTCAACCGTACGGACCGGCGCACATAGCCGTACGCATAGCACTATGCGTATCACCTTTCCGGCAAAAATAGGCGTGTGGTTACGGGCTTTTCGGGTCCGAATTTGAGAAAACTTAAAACTACAAAGTTTCTTGAAATGCCAAATGATGTCTATTGGACATGGGGCGCACATCTCATTCCATTTGCATAGACCGGCGCACGTAGCCCTATGTATAGCACTAAGTGTATCGCCATTTCGAGAGAAAGGCGTGTGGCTACAGCCATTTCGGGATAGAATTTGGAAAAACTTTCTTCTACAAAGTTGTTCCTTATGTCGAATAACACTTGTATACTTCGTGGTGCTTCCCAAAAATGCCCAGAACGGGACCCACAGAGGATTTTCTGAACTATGCGCTCAACGCATAGGTCTATGTGCTGCGCACATAGTCCTATATGTGGCAGACATAGTTTAGGGTTTTTGTGATTTTGAGCCAAAATTACAAAATTGCCACGCCCAAAAATTTCTCTATAAATATAGAGCTCGGGGCAGCAAATTAGGGACTCCAAAAATTGCCTTTGGCAAGGCCAAACTCTGTCAAAATACTCCCAAAAATTAATTAAACACTTGATTAATTTTTCTAAGGCATTTTAGGGACTAATTAACCCTAGTTAGGCTCCCTAAACGTGGAAAAGTGGAAGATCTACAAGGAAAAGCTTCGGATCTAAGGTAATTTCTTCGGATCTGCTCAATTTTCTTCATTTTCTTCAAATTTTCCAAACTATATGCTGCGCATATAGCCCCCAATTTTCAAAGAAACTTGCGTTTTAACCCCGGTTTTCATCGGTTTTCTTCCAGATCGGGCAATTTTAGGGTTTTCTAAGGCTTTTCCATGCCTTAGGTGCTCTTGATTCATCCTAAATAAGCCGGATTTTGAATAATTTTTGCTTAAAAATTATTTTCCCTTCAAATTGGGTGCAAATCCCCGAACCAAAATTCATTTTTGGGTCCGATCTACCTAGATCGGGGTCGGATCTGAAGTTTTTGCTTGAAAATTCTCAGTTTTCTTTGAATTTTTTAAACTATATATGCCAAACCTAGCACTATGTGCGCCACATCTAGCCTATATGTGGCGCACATAGATCCCGGTTTTTAAAACCCAACCCGAATCGCTTCAAAAATGCTTCGGTTTTGAATTTTCCAGTGACTCCAGTAGCTAGATCATGCACTTGGGGTTCTGGATCTATCATAAATCATCCAGATCTACTTGATTTTAGCCTTAAAACTAATTATTTCAATTAATTGCTCAATTAATTGTTTGGTTTGATGAACCGAAGGCCAAAACGAGGTCAAAATGAGGTACTGTCTTCATTGAACTTGCGTATTTTTGTCTGTAGATCATTTCTGTACTGACAGATCTTATTTTCGTGCAGGTTGGTCAATTATGTACGCCACATGTTGACCTATGTGCGCCACACCTAGCCCCATGTGTAGCGCACATAGCTTGATGCGCGGTGCACATAGTTTGCGTTTTTCCAGAAAAACCATATTTTAAGCCATATTTTCACTGTATTTTGACGTATCCAGTGGTATTTGAGTTTCACAGTAGCTCAAGTATTCTGGAAAAGTCATAAATCAATTTTTACATAATTAATTTTGGCCTCAAAATTA
>CANYBF011553333.1:0-10494 GCA_948192965.1 Dalechampia spathulata | reverse complement strand
TCGCCCCTTCTCAGTGTTTAGAACCTCCTCTCCGGGTGTTTTATAGGGTTTAGGGACATTTTAGAGGTTTAAGGGAAGAAGAAATATAAGAAAAGGCTTATGTTTCAGCTGATAAAAAGCCCATTTTAAGTCGCGTACGCCCGTACCGCCATCCGTACGCCCGTACCGCCATCCGTACCCCCGTACCAACTTAAAAAGCCTGACAAACCCAACTCCTGCGAGTTGACGTACGCCCGTACCACCTCTTGGTATGCCCGTATGCCAAGCAAGAGCCCTAGCCTCCTCAGCTCCCCTGTCTCGTACGGCCGTACAACCTCCCCGTATGCCCGTACGCCTCGCAAAACTCCTCTTCTTACACTCAAACGCACTCCCCGACTACCTGAAATACCTCCTAACCCAAGCAAACATGCATGCCATCATGCACACATCTAATACGTCCTCAAGACGCACATACAAACACAGAATACACAGCACATACGCAAGCAATCATGTATACATACACGTATACATCCAATCATGCATACAAAACTACTAAAACTCCTAGGGGGTCAAACGCGGATGTAACACATAAAATTATTTTTTTAAAGCATCTACTACTATAGCTAACACACCATCCATTATTACCTCTTTTTTAATTTCATCTTTGATAGAAGTGTGTTCTAATAATGATTTCCAGTACTTTTGTGCATTTCCTACCATCGTGGCTTTACACAATTCATAAGCACCTGCGGGGGTGTATGATCCTGACTTAATTATGAACGTAATCATTATGATCTATTCATCAATTCTTTCTGAAACTTGTTTTTCACAATCAAGATTCAAAAAGGCTGCTAGGCTTATTACAGACTTAAGAGGGTTATCCCGATGTATGAATTCTTCTTTGGTCCTATAAAGATAATTAGGCTTGTACATTGCTTTTTTCGTAGATAAAAGTTTATTAAAAGTTTTGTCATCTATATGCAATGGAGCTTCTTCTACTAGTCCTAAAGACTTTCTAAGATTTTGGGCTAAATTACTATTGTCCATGTTAGCTGCTTTAACTATGGGATCATAAATGAAAGGAACTATTTTTTCTTTTCTCAATTTCAAAACATCTTTTTCAGTCAAAGATTTTTTTGGAGCTTTTAAAGATTTTCCTCGTTCAATTGCATCTAACCTTTGTGAATCTTCCTTAAATCCTAATGAATGAAATTTTTCTAACAGTTGATTTACTTCATTTTGAATATTTACAAAAGATGTTAATCCTGATGGATTATTTGAATATGAGCTTTGAAATGTGACCATCCATTAAAATTTGTTTTCATAAATTTTAATTCGAATAGTATTTGAAATTACTATTTCTAAGAATTTTTGAATTCTTATCTTTTTGATTTTTTTCAAATAAATTTAATTAAAACTAGTTAATTTTTATTTTGGACTTAATTGTATTAACACTTCTTCCTAAGGCAAAAATGTAAAAAGAAGATAGATTATTTATTGGGAGGAAAACATATACAACAAAAAGCATTATTTTGAAAAATATTTTATATCTAGCATTATTTTTACTTCCTTTGTCCTCAAAATGAACGGTCCAATTAATACCGGTCTTGTCATGTGCATATTATCCATATTGGGTGTGTGGTCTAATGAATAAGATAGAGACAAATTTTGCAAGAACAATTTTTTTGATGGAGAGTGGATAGTTCCGTAAGGCAATGATAGACGACACCCCATTCTTCTTCCTCCCAATAATGAAATGACCATCGTCACTCTTTTCACGAGTCGGTGCG
Source organism: Dalechampia spathulata (assembly GCA_948192965.1). NCBI lineage: Eukaryota > Viridiplantae > Streptophyta > Magnoliopsida > Malpighiales > Euphorbiaceae > Dalechampia > Dalechampia spathulata. The sequence continues at coordinate 8,725 of CANYBF011553333.1, read as the reverse complement.
CTTAATATTTGAAATTATTATTATTATTATTTTGAGAAAAATTGAAACATGCACCGAGAAACAGGACCTTCATATTTGTCCTTGTCCCTCTACAGGATAAACTTAATAATATAAATTACCCGGTTCTAATTACTGCTTGGGGAAAAAGCTTTTATTCCTTTTTCCCAATTGGGGAAAAGTCAGGGCGCACTCTTATTTGCCAATTATTAATTTATTATGATTTTTCCTTTTTTCTGGAAAAAGAAAACCTATAGCTAACCACCCATCTGCCCTCCCTCCGAGAATCCTATGAGCATGGCATGGTCTGGCCTGGCCATACACTTCACAACGCAAATCAACAAACTTGTTCTAAATAGTACAAGTATCAAATTCATCATGGTTTCATTTATTTATAACAATTGTATATTATTGCTGTTAAATGGCTGATGCACTTGCTCATCTCTCTCTGGTTGTAATCTGATCACTATGTGTTGGACCCATTATTATCACGCCCTTCTCTGTTTATCTCATGTACCAATTTCCGATAAGAGGTAATAAAAAAACAAAAGAACAAGCTCTCTGCTAACATACGTAATAAAGTCAGTAATTATATTGATAAGAAATATAATCAAGAATACAAGATCGAAAGGGAAAACCAACTGGATAATGGTGTTCAACCTTAACAAGGAATGATTGACGACGGCAAGGAGAATAAAACCAAGTTGGACCCTTTTTTGACTATACAGGGAGGGGAACTTTGAAAATAACTGGGTGAATAATAAAAGAATAAAACAGAAAAAGATTATAACTGCAAGTCAAACCTTTTAAGATATTGTATGTTTGGTAGATCTGTCGTTCCATGCTTTGTTTCCCAAAGCGCCCTTTGCTCAGATTCTATTTTACTTGCACCCAGACTAAGTTTTTACTGCAGACATTTATTTCAATCACAGGATCTGAATCAGAAGACTGATTAATTTAATCCACGGATGAACTGAAAGAGCTAATGAACACATTGTTATATGCTGCAATAATGAGGGCTTATTAATAGACATTCAGATAGGACAAATTACTCGGGAAAAATGTACGAGTTTACATGAAACACATCGTTTTCCTTTATATATACATAATCAACACCAATCCTCTTGTGGGTCACCTCTTTTTTTTTCCTTCGATTTTTAGCTCCCAAAAAATCCTCTACCTTTTTTTTTTCTTTTTTTCTCGGCATTTCCACAGCTAGAAACGAGGCTATTAAATCAGAAAGGAAAGGAAAGTAATGGATGGTAGACGCCGAAGAAAGCAAGCAAAGATTTCAAGGTGTTTGTCTGAAGGTGAGACTGTTTGTCTTCGACACTTATTCTTCTTTCTTTATTTTTTCCTTTTCTAAACTTGTTCGAATTGCCATCTTTAAGTTTCGATCAAAATCAATTAATATTTTGGCATTACTTCTTTTTTCTTTCCTGGATCATTCTTAATAACTTTTGATGGGTTTGATTCTCCTTCTCTGTGTTCCTTCCGGTTAATCTTACATATCTGTACGGCTGTTTTACTGTCGTAATTTGATTTGCAGAGGTGAGCAGCATTGAGTGGGAGTTCATAAACATGTCGGAACTAGAAGAAGATCTCATTTATAGAATGCATAAGCTAGTCGGGGACAGGTACTTTCTATGCCCATCACTTTGGAACATAGATTAATGCAAATGTTGTTATATTTTCCAAGTCAGGATCAGTTTATTTTCCTAATTTTTTTTATAATCCATGTTGGTCCTTTTGAAATACGTCTTCTGTTCAAGAACAATGACAATGAAAAATAATAATAAATACAGATGGGAACTGATAGCTGGGCGGATTCCAGGTCGCAAAGCAGAAGAAATAGAGAGGTTCTGGATAATGAGACACGGTGAAAGCTTTGCCAATCGACGGAAAGAGATCAACAGATCGAAATCCTAGTTTTTTCTTTTAAGGAAAATAAAATGTATTCATGATATAAAAAATTATGATCTTTAATTAGTTGTAGGCTAATCCCATTTCCACCGTCCCTTCTTCTTGTCTGGTTTTGTTCCTCTGAGTTATTCATGGGTGTTCTTTTTATTTTTATTTTTTGGCTATTGTGCCCTTTTTGACTGGACGTTAAGTTGGTTTGTCTTTTCAATTACGCTCTTTCTTTTATCTAATGGAAATATACTCGACATCAAACCACCCAAAATCTGGTTCCAAACCGGCTTACTATCATCTCAAATTCTGCATACTATAATAAATATATCCATTCTAATTTTAGGAAATTTATTAATTATGTTAAAATAGCCTAATTTATTTAATATGCCATATTTAATAAATATATAAAGATTCTTCACATAAAAAGGAATTATAAATATGATTTACCCAAAGGAATTGTTTACAAAAAAACATCTCTCTAATTTAATTAGTAATCAAAAGAAATACTTCTAAAAACAATTATTAATATTTTGTTGACTTATTCAAAGAGTTATGCATATATAAATTCCAATTAATTAAGTGTATAATTTTCAAATCGTCTCTTTTGTAATGAAAGCATCATGTTATAAAACTAATATTTATAAATATCATTTATATTTTAAATTTAATAAAATAATTGGATAAACATATTTTCTCTTTAATTGTCATTCAAAATATATGCAAAACATTCAATCATTCATATAAAATCATTATATAAATTATACAAATATGTTGATATTTAAATTACTGAATATTCAATTAAAATGTTTCAATTTGTAATTTAACGTTTAATCATTTATTTTTAAATTTAATAATTGAGGTCAGTTAAATACAACGTATCATGGTCCATCTAATATATAAAAAAGAACTTAATACTATTTTAAAAAAATAATTAAATAGCTTTAATCTATCACATATGTATAGTACTTAGAAACATTATAAAGATCAGATAAGAAAATATAATAAATTTTGTAAATATTACATAAATGTCTGTTTATAGTGACCCACCATTACTGGTTACAATTATACATGGTTAAGGTTACGGTGGAGATGCTTGGCCATAAGTATAACTTAGGGGAGAGGCTCCAAACGGAGGAGCTCGTGATGGAATTGAACGGAATAGTAGGTTTGACATACATCTTGGGTTTGATTTTGACAAGGTTGGATGATCCACCAGTCTTCTATTCAAAGTCAATAACTCGGATCATTGGCGATCCTACACACACACACTAACATCTATCTCTATTTGGTTTGCCAACCAATTGGTTTCCTTTCTTATATCATACTCCATCATCCCTCTTATAACTTTAACCATGAATCCGGTCTGATATGACATAAACTATTTTTATTTGTTAATATCCGATTTCCAGAAATAGGAACGTGCTATATTTTGGTTTCTTTATTTTATAAAAGAAAAATGAAAAATGAAAAAACACTAACCGTGAGGATCTTTTGCAGCTTTTCACGTCAACATTTCTAGGCCGAGTTTGTAATGGGCTCTATGCCAAAGCCCATTATCATCCTAGGATTCTTTTTTCATAAAATAACTTCCTTTGCTTACATGCTTAAGTCACATATTTTCAATTTTTAGTTGGTTATATATTATATTTAAATAATTTCATGATGTTTAGTTGAAGTTTTTAGTTTATTAATATTTTATATTTTTACTATGATTTTATTATTTTTGATGCCTTTTTATATTTTATCATTTAATTTTTTCAAGATTTATTATTTCTTATAATTAATGTCATAAATTAATTGAATATTAAATTGTAATGCTTGATGTTCCTCTTATGTTTATACGTTATTTATCCTGTAGATAGATTGATATTTAATTTTAAATCTTTTAAAAATTAAATATTTAAATGAAAAACTTATTGAAAATAATTATACATTTTATTAATATTCAATTACATATCTTTTCATATTCTTAATATTTGATAATTATTATATCTATAAAAATAATTTATGAATTTATATTTACATAAATGAAGTACCACCAAAAAGCATCAAAATTAATCACTAATTTATAATCAATTGATCTTTTAAACTTCTTTATAAATAATATTACTGGTTATAATATAAATAGATGTTAATTAGAGATAAATGAAGGTTAACGATGGACAGGTGGAACGTGTATTTTATTTTTTCCAAAAGGAAAAAGGGTTGCTTATTATGATAATTCATACCCAGTCAGCAAGTATGAACGGAATCAGCATCTGGATCAAAATCCAACCGTCCCTAATTTTCCACCATAGTAAATACCAAAAAGGTTTATGATAATAACGCGGCTCTGATCGTATTTGCATGTGCCATTATTGTCTCTCAACCATCTCTTAAATCTCAAAAGCCATCGTGTAGGCCCTTTTCTTGTCTTTTCTCCATTAATGTCGATCAATTTTCTAGTAAGGGTCGATTTTCTGATGAATGTTGCAATGAATTATCAAGATGATTTCAAATTGTCTGTATGTCCATCCCAACAAGCAGGCAGATTTTTTTTTCTGGGCAGTGATAGAAACTTACATCAACTTCAACAATTAAATCAACTTTTGATCTATTCACACCGAATTCGAGACGCATTGACTTTTTATACATCTACACCTTCATGGCATCTGCATTTGTTTTGAATCCTAAGTACCAAATCTTTGAGTACGATGCTATTATCTTCCACGTATGAAATACTCTTCTTTTGATAAAAATAAGGTATTTCCTGAACGAAAGAACTTGAAAATATAATAAAACACATTCATCTTTGTATAACTTTTTCCGGTCATCTACTCCGCTTGCTCACCAAGCAAAGAATCGGAGACCGATAGGAAAAATTCTCCGTCAACGGATCATGTGCATTCTGTAATATTATAATAGCTTCCATCACCCCAAGAAATATACGTTCACATTCCTTCGCATAAGCATGATGCCATAGGAAACACGTCATCATGTCTTTTTCTTTCCCTTGACATTTTTCTAGATAAATAATTATATGAATCAAATCAATAAATAAAAATAATTACTTTATAGTTTTAATAAAATTTATTCTAAAATTAATTAACGTATGAAAAAATTTATGAATATGGATGGTATATTCTTCCAAAACACGTCAGATGATCTTCGGTGACTCTTCAGGCCAGTTTCTTGCGAGGTTCAAAACTGAAGAAAAGAAAAGGAAAAATAAAAGAAATTAGGCAGAGAAAAGTCAACGAAGAAGAATGAATCTTCCGCGTTGGAGGGGAATGCGGGTCCATCACACTGGTCACTGTTGTGAGCTCGCCGTTTTGAATCGGTCCACAGTTTAATTTATTGGAATTTTTAGGTAGGTACAAGGTGCTATCGATCTAATAATACTAAGCAGAAACTGCTGGTTTATTTCTTAAATGCGACCCTTTATATATCCATCTTCCTCTCCACTTCTTTCTACAACTCCAGGGGAACAAAGAAGGCCAACTTTCTTGCCTACAAATAACTTTGTCTTCCCCCATTCAGTTGCTTTCTTCCGTTCCTGAAGCTCTGCTAATGCAAAACGCTCTCTTCTTTCTTTATTCCCAGCTTTCCATGTTTATTGCTTTTGGTTCAGCTCTTCAGAGATTTCCCTTGGCCTTCTTGTTCACATCGTTTTCGCACATAGCCATTGACTTTCCCTAGTATTTTTAATCAAGAACTTGGGTACAACCCGCATCTATTGGTGTTTGGAATTACAAAATGGAAAAGACTAGTCTCATCAGTGAACTAACCCAAGGGAAAGAGCTAACAGAACAGCTCAAGAACCATCTGAACCCTGATATATCTTCCCTTCAAACTCCTCAGTTGTTAGTTGAGAAGATAATTTCTTCCTACGAGAAAGCACTTTCTTTGCTAAATTGGGGCATTTGCAGTTCGGGATCGTCACTTCCTTTTGCGCATACTAGTCCGAGGAGTGAAATCTCAGCCAAAGATTTCAAGGGCCAACCTCGAAAAAATGCATCCAATAAAAGGTGAATTACGCTTCTGATAAATTTCTAACTTAGATTTACATATTTATTCTCAACTGGGTATTGATCAGATATTCTCTTCTGTAGAAAAACACATGAAACATGGACAGAACAAGTGAGGGTGAGTTCAGGAACAAGCACACTTCATGATGGTTATTGCTGGAGGAAATATGGCCAAAAAGAAATTCTTGGTGCTAATTTTCCAAGGTATTACTGTTTATTTTTATCATTTTTTCTTCAGCTTTTTAAATTTTACGTGATCAGTCAACAAATATAATAAAAACAAATGGAAGGTACATAGTTGACTTTAATGATTGCAGAAACTAATTAAATGGTCGGTGATGCTGCTATATTTATGGCAGCTCACGAGTAGTAAACACGGCATACCCTTTTCCTGCAAGTTCCTTTTCAAATTATAATAAGAAAATCACTCAGTTATCAACCAAAGTGCCATCGATTCTTCGAATCTGATAAGTTTCCTGCAAGCTGATTTATGGACTTGACTTGTTTTATTCGGCAATTGGTACAATTTAAGAGATAAAATGTTACTCAAATACAGGCGACTGAAATCAATTACTCTATGCTCAACTGTTTTCTGGATATACTATGATTTCGATACTAAACTTGGATAGCATTTGTGAAATTTCAGGGGATACTATAGATGTACTCACCGTCACTCACAAGGTTGTTTAGCAATAAAGCAAGTTCAAAGATCAGATGAGGATCCTTCAGTATTTGAAGTGACCTACAGAGGAAGACATACGTGTGTACAAGCTTCTGATTCAGCAATGCAATCATTTCTGGCTGACGAAACCTCAAAACAAAATCAAGATCATCCTCAACAGCAAGCGAAGAAGCCACGTTATGATAAGAAATCAATACCAATCACAAAGGAGGAGGTGCTTTTTGACTTGGAAAGAGAGCTTCTGGTTAAAACTGAGAATCTAGACAATAGGGAGGAAATTTTCCCGTCATTCTTCTTGGAAGATGAAGTGTTTGACAAGGAATATGAGGAAAATAATTATGTGGGTAGCCTTTCTTCAACAAGGTTCATATCTCCAGCGACATCAGAATCCAATTATTTGACAAAATCATCTTGCAAGTTTGACAACTCAGGTATATGCTACAATGTACAGATTCCGGAGGCAGAACTTAATGAGATAGTCGATGCCACCAATTCACCTTTTGGGGATTTCGATTTCTACAGCTTGGACTTTGAAGCCAATTTCCTGTTCGGCAACTTGGAATTGGAATTCCTTGCGTAGCAGGGAGAGTATCTTTAGCGAGCATGAGGGAGAGACCATAGCTACCAAAGTCGCAGAAAATTTCTTGACTAAAATGTGAAGCCTTCGAGTCCATTTTCCACCTTATCCGTCCACTAATTAAAAGTAGTGCATGATTATTGCAGTTGATTATTCGTTAATTTGACAGCTCTAAGAAGGGCGAAAATAAAAAAAAAATCATCATATAAGTTTATTCTTTGGCTGATGATCATATTTGAATGCAAAAATTGATTGATTTCAGCTACATATTTAATTGTTATTATTATTTTGAAGGTGGGTTACAAGTTCCTTCACAATCCGAATCTTATTATTTCGGTCAGGCCTCGGATATCTTATCCAGAAATTAGCCCTGCATTACCTACAATCCTACCAGAAACGGGCACGAAGAGAAGGCCCATGGGGCCAGTTGAGTTGAGTCCTACCCGGTGGATCCTTGGCCTGGGCATGCAAGACGTTTTTTTTTTGTTTTTCTGTTAAAAGAAGCGTAAAATCTTAAAAGTCGGCATAATACCAATAAAATAAAAAAAACAAGTGACGTTAGAAATCAATAAAAATAACATAAAGAAGAAAGTGAGGGAAGAGATAAGTTATAAGTACATAAACAATGATGACCCAATTTGAAAAATGGAAAAGCTGAACCCACAATCATTCTCAACTTATTATTACCAATCTTTTTAAACTACATATACGCAATAGCAAGTAATTTAATATATATATATATATATATATATATATATAAACCCATCTTTCTAGATGAAATGATGGCGTGGATGCAATGGAGTTGTATCATGAAACGTCATTATTGATATTGTTCCTTTGACGGCTATAATTCAAATGGGCAACTCATTCCTACCTGTCTTATTTGTAGGGTTTCGCATGATCAACTACATTTATGATTGCAATATCCGGGCTTATGATTATCCAACTAAAACGACCTTTAATCCTCTTCCTTCCTAACATCCCAACTACTACTCATCCTAATTCTCTTTCCCTTTTTCCTATCATCCATCTCGCACCGAACTATACAAACCAACCACGTATAATACACGAGCCATGAAATATATTTATAATTATTTTCAAAAACATAGTTGGAGTTTGGTTTAATTTGCATAGCCGACCATGGTAGTAATAAAAGGTGTCTCTATTTTGCAATGTGGTCCACTCCCCCTTTCATTTCTAGAAGCTCTTCGTAGCCATTCACAACCACAAAGGCTGCTTCTTCCTTAAACTCCAAACTTAATTGCAATTCCACGAAAGTCGTCTTGTCGTTTGGACTCTTCTCTATCCTAATTTCTCTAATTACCAAATTAATCCCTTAATAACATCTAGGCTTTAGGCCCCTACCCTGTATCACGTTCTCGATTTAACTCTTCCTATTTATAAGAATTAGGGAAATTTTTGAAATTCCCGTGTAGGGTAATGTTTTTTTTAAGTATGTCAACTGTTTTTTTTTCTTACAAAAATACCAATTTTTACAATATTAATTTATCATGATAAATTAAAAATATCAAAAGAGAATCTCATGAG
>CANYBF011553314.1:0-13477 GCA_948192965.1 Dalechampia spathulata | reverse complement strand
ATATTTAATTTTAACGTCCAAAATAATTTTTATTCCAAAATTTTCAAAATTCACATATAGCTAGAAAAAGTTAACGTGAGCTCAAAAGTCGAAACAGTGTCTTAAAATTCAAAGTATATAACTCTGAGACGAAGTTTAAGTACCGTTTTTCATCAAGTTAGGGGTTTGCGTCAGAAAATGAAATACCCCTTTTTCAAGCTTAACTTGCATTTCTAATTATCGTACTCACCACTATGCCATACCATAATCACATTATTACCATAGAAATTCCATATAATCATGAATTTATTCATGCATTTAAGCTCACGTATTGAAGGATGTGACTTATACGATCCTAAATCAACCTTACTTCATAAATTATGTTTACTCCATATAAAATCATAATTTAACTGTATTCCTCAATCATATGCATTTTCATACTTACACAAATATTTTACCTCGATATACATGTAAATTATCGCTCGACTTAATTTTTCACACTCAATGAACTTATTCTAAAATAATCTTCTCATCATTTCCTCATTCTGATATAATTTAACTATTATTCCACGTTATCACCCTATTTTGATCATACAGGGAATAATTTAAATTTCCTGAATTAAGAATTATTTTTATGCCAAAAATGAGGATGTGACACAGGAATAATAAATTTTGGTAGATTTTAGATTTACAAGATTTAAAGTTCAAAATTCATATTTTTAGTTTAGGAAATCAAATTTGAGATTGTCTAGGGAGATATAGATATTATCTTAGAAATTAATTATTTTTCAATTATTTATCTTTGATTTTTGATTCTCTTTTAATTGGAGGATTATTCCCTTATAGAGACATGAATTTTTCTATTTTAGAAAAGTTTTTATTTCATTTTTGTATTCAAATCAATGATGAAAGGCTAGACTTTTGTTTATCTTAATTAAAAGTTAATCAAAGTTCCTTGTTAATGGCATGTAAGACCTAAATGTTTTCAATTTCTTAAAATATTTTTACTATTTACTTTAATTTTGCAAACATTGAGTTACTATAATTCTTAGATATATGTAAAAAAGGGTACCATTGCACATATGTGTGGATTAGAAATCGTCTTACGAGTTGCTAAATCTAGAATTATCTTTCTAACTTGTAATCAGTGGCAACTTAAAGAATTATTATTTCTAAATAAGAGTTTTAATTTTCTTATGGATTTTAATGATCTAACTTAAACAATACAAGCATTTTGATTGTTAATCAAAATCAAGTCCTTTTAACTTATGAGAGGCATTCTCCACATGTTTATTTAGCAATTAGAAGTGGTCATATAGCTTCCTCTTAGTCATTTTACTATTGTTGAGGGGTTGGTTAGTGAGATGCTTCTTCCATAACTAGAATTAATTCAGTAAGCTGTTTAAGAATTATTTTTGAGGCAATCATTGTGCGATAAATAGGAATAAACATTTGCTTTTGGTTGAGAAATCTAAACTATTTAATATATACAAAATTATTTTTAGTTTCCTTTTACATTTAAAAATTCATACTTTTTAAATTATTTCTTTCAAAAAAGAATCAAAGGATTTTTACTTTTTATGGGATCAACCCTACTTTCACTTATTAGGAATTTATATTATAAGGAAACAAGATTTTAATTTGTTAGATTCAATATCTATTAATGAAACATCAAAATAGGTTGTATAATGCTTAATTTTTATACAACTTTGACTATAGCTAATATATATATGATATATATCAAAACTAGGAAACAAAAATGTCAAAACACCTATTATTGTTATAACTTGCTTCCACCTTATAGGTCAAAACACCTCATAGTTTAGTCATTATGAGCCTAACCTTTTCTCTTCTCTTTACTTGTGGTAGTTAATCACAAACTAACATTAAGTATAATTATGTTTAGTTATTTGCAATAAATATTATTGTAAAAGTAAATGAAATGGTGCATATTGTTATTATAAACTCATTTTAATTAATAAATAAAAACATTTGCAATGAAACAAGGTAAAAAAATTGGTCACTTAGTTTAAATTTCATATACTTTTTGAAACATCATTTTGTAAGGTTGTAATATCCTTTTTAAATCATTTTATTTATCTAACATGGAAATTATCAAAATAAACTATTAATGTCATATTTTACATCATGATAAAGCTATAAGAGCCTAGCTATCTAATATGCACATATCCATCTTAATTTGTAACAAAGGGAGCATCATAACTAGGCAATCGATGTTTATCTTCCATTTGGTAGTAATCTGTAACCATTTTAATCATATTTAAGTAATGATGCTAGAAATTTCAAATTTGCTTTTCATTTGAAATCAACATGTTTCATATTTCAAATAATTTTACAAAGCACTTCTAAACTTACACAATCATATAAAAACCCAAAATCATCAATGATTAAATGATAATTTAAATGTTTTTGATAGTTCAAATGGTCTATTTTGTTTAGATGAAAAGTAAAAAATGAAGGTAAAAAACATATTATGGCTTAGTTTATCAGAAAAATAAAAGTATGAGGTGCTTATGGCTAGTGATTGTGGGTATAAGAAGAGTACAACTCAGAGGAATTTATCAGCCAAAGATTTTGAAGTTTGAAACTTATATTTTTGATTTGAGATCAGATTAGATATGAGATTAAAAGATAGAATTATTATCTTAAGATATTATTTATTTATTTTAATATTTATTTTCCATCTGTATAAATAGGTGACTTGTCCTCATTATAGAGAGGTGAATTCCTTTATTACATTTTATCTTTGTCAATCAAATTAGTTTTCATTAATAAGTTATTTCTTTTATTTATTTTTTATTATTGCTAATGATGCAAGACTAGGCAATTTTCATTTCTAATTAAAAGCAACATAATAATTCATTATTTTTGCATGTGAGAATAAAATGAGCTTAATTTCTTTGACTCTCATTATTTGTTTTAATCTTAAAAATCGTAGAACCATCATTATTTTTAGAAGTGTGTAATTTGAGCCTGGTACACAAGTTTGAATTATAAATTACCATATGAGTTATTAGATTTGTAATTATCTCTTTAACCTGTTGTTTGTACCATATTATTCCTCATATGATTGCTAATTTTTCTTATGGATTATTGTAATCTAGCTTGAATAATTCAAGCATTTTGGTTATTAGCTTGAGTTGGGTTCCTCTAACTCTTTATGTGATTATTGATAGACTAGTGAGAGGTTCTTCTATCATGTCTATTTGGTAATTAGAAGTGATTATAAAGCTACTTCTTAATCACTTTAATATTATGGATGAATTGGTTGTAAGAAATTGCTTCCACAACTACAACTGGCTTAATGAGTTATCTTAAAACAATTAATGAATCAACGATCATACAATGAATATGAATTATTGTTAGCTTTTGATTAAGAGACTTTTATCTGAATATTTCTTAAATTCATTTTTACTACTTCTTTTATTTTTTTAATGATTTATTCCTTTCAAAATATTTTATAAAGGATCAAAGGATTTTCCCATCATTATAGGTTCAATCCTTCTTCCACATACTGTAAAAATCTAGTTTTTTTACACAAGAAGTAAGAAATTAATTTGATAGATTTAACACCCATCAAATTTTGACACTGTTACTAGGGACATTTTATAGTATTTTTTTATTCTTTATTTTATGATTGAATCTTCTATAAGTAATTTAAGCTTTTATACCAAAATGAAGAAAACTACAAAGAAATTGAGAGAAAAGGTCAAATTTTGAAAATAAGCCTTTATGTCAAAAAGTTTGAACACGTAAGAAGAAGCAGTCAATGAAAACATGACGGATACTGAAAGCATTAAAGAAGTCATCATAGATGTTAACCAGTAAACTTTATGATAAATGGCTGTCACACTTGTTGACCAAACTCCCTTATGCATTACTTATAAAGATTTAACAATTCCATTAGAATTAAAATTTGGATTAATTCAGCTACTACCCACTTTTCGTGCATTAGAAAATGATGATCCCTATAAACAGTTGACAGAGTTTTATGTTGTTTGAAATTACACCGTGCAAACCTTAAATAAATAAAACTAAGAGCTTTTCCTTTTTTCCTTACAGATGCAATGAAAGATTGACTGTATTATTTACCATTAGGGATGATCATAACATGGAACAAAATGGCCAGATAATTTTTGGATAAATTTTCCTTACCAAAAGAGCTATTTAAGATTTGAAGAGAAATATGTGCAATAAAGCAAAAGGATGTAGAGAATTTGCATGGGTATTAGGAATGGTTGTGCTTCATGCCCTCCACACAGAATTACTAAACAAAATTTAATTTAGTATTTCTATGAAGGATTACTGCTAATACAAAGAAAAATGATGGACGAAGCTAGCAGAGGTGCAATTATTAATAAAACACCATAGGACATGCATGACTTGATTACCATAATAGTAATAAATGCATAGTTATTTAGTAATGCAAGACTCATCAAGAAGAGTCCATGAGATAAGTATGTCTATCCTTGAAACCCAGATTTCCCAATTAATTACTGTTATATAGGATTTGACTACAAGGATTCAAACTGCAAGAGCGTGTAGGATTTGTATGCAAAATTAACATCCCACTAATATGTGTCCTACGCTTTAAAAGGAAAATCAAGAGTAAGCTAACATAGTTGGAGGATTTCCTAGTCCACCTTAGTGAAAAGTATGATCCATTTTTTAACAGTTATAATCGAGGTTGGCATGATTATCCAAACTTAAGATACATAAATCAGCAGTTTAATTTTCAGCAATGCTCATCTTTGAATTACCAAAATCAAGAAAAATCAAGTACGTCTCTCAAATATATGATGAAATTACTTATCACAACAGGCCATTAAAGCCAGATTTAAAAATCTAGAAAATCAAGTTACATTACAACATCTTCAAGATGACTTGAATCAAAGGGAAAGTTTTCATTGCAACCAGAAGTCAATCCTAAGGAGAATGTTAGTGTAGTAACTCTCTAAAGTAGAAAAATATTGCTTAATGTACCCAACCAAAAGTCAAAGCCAGAATTGGAAGAGGAAGTTGTAGTCGAGAAACCAAGGGTAGAAAAAGCTCATGAAAATGAAAAAATTATTCAAGAAAAGCAATAAAAATTTGGCTCCCATTTTCTGAATGGCTGGAAAAATCAAAAAAGAAAAAAAGAGTAGAAAGAAATTTTAGAAACATTTTAGAAGATTTAGGTAAATATACCTTTACTTGACATAATTAAAAAGGTACCGAGGCATGCTAAATTTTTAAAGGACCTATGTATGAACAAGAAGAAATTGGCTGGTTTTTAAAAAGTTAATGTTAATGAAATTGTTTTTGTAGTGATTCAAAGGAAAATGCCATCAAAATGCAAGGATAAAGGTGTGTTTACTATCCTTATAAAAATAGGCAACATTGATGTCAAAAATGCCATGTATAATTTGGGTGGTTCAATTAATACAATGCCTTTGTCAATTTTTGATTCATTGAGTATTGGTCTATTGAAAGAAATAAGAGTTGTTATTCAATTAACAAATTGGTCAATAATATATTCGATCGGAGTTTTGGAGGATGTCTTAGTGCAAGTTAACGAATTAATATTCCTTGTAGATTTTATGCGGTGTGAATGGATAACAATTCATCCTTAAGATCTTTTTATTTACTATTAAGAAGATCATTCCTAACCGCTGCTCGACCTAAAATTGATGTCCATAAAAGGACATTGATTATGGACTTCAGTGGGGAGATAATAAATTTTAATATGTATGATGTGATGAAATATCCCCCTGATATATTTAGTGTGTGTAACAGCGATGTTATTAAACCATTGTATAAAAAACTTTTGAAATAAATAATACTAAAAGTTTTAAGGATTTTATTATTTTGGAAAATAACATGTTGCAAGAAATTGATAATTTGAATGGAAAAATTTCAATGCAAAATTTTAATTTACAAAGAATTTTTCACATATTAAACTTCTACATTCTATTATGTAGGTACCAAAGTTAGAGCTTAAACTGCTCCCAAAACATAGTAAATATGTTTTTCTAAGTGCAAGAGAAAGGCTACCAGTAATTATTTGAATAAGATAATCGAACAAGAAGAAAATGTGTTGGTAGTCATTTTAAAGAAATTTTAAAAATCTATTGGATGGATAATTGTAGATATTAAAGGCATCTCCTCTTTGACTTGTATGTACCAAATTTTACTTGAGCCAGATTGGAAGTCGGTAAGAGAAACCTAATGTAGATTGAATCTAATCATGATGAATGTGGTGAAGAAAGAAATTTTATGATTACAAGACGTAAGTATGATCTATACGATATTCGATAGCCAGTGAGTAAGTTTGATTATTGGCATTGACTTTTTACCCGCACACATGTAGTTTTAGATTTTCTTTGATATGGTTTAGTGTAGATCTCTGTTTTTGAATCTGAGTTGCATACATGCATTTTAGAACATCATAAACCATTGATCATATGACATATCTAGTTTTTGGCTCTCACAAACTGATAAATGAAGTTGTCCTTTTTGTACGTGCGTGTTGTGTATTTATGTTCTCCTCGATACAGCTTGACACAGATTCCCGTTATCAAAATCAAGTTGCACACATGTTTCATAACCATGTGAGTCATTTAGACATGCGACACATCTAGTTTATGGTCCATGTGAGCTGGAGCATGAAGTGAATTTTCAACT
The DNA here is from genome assembly GCA_948192965.1 of Dalechampia spathulata. Taxonomy (NCBI): domain Eukaryota; kingdom Viridiplantae; phylum Streptophyta; class Magnoliopsida; order Malpighiales; family Euphorbiaceae; genus Dalechampia; species Dalechampia spathulata. The sequence goes on along the minus strand of CANYBF011553314.1, from coordinate 6,814 downwards.
TCATGTGTAATATGTATTACTTTATGAAGTTGAATTTTCAACTTCATGCATTGCATACACCACTTCATACGATGCATGAAGTCCTAAAATTCACTTTTTCCCATATTACTAATTCATTTTGGCTCATTATTTTTTGAATCTTATAAATATTCTTTTAGCATTGATTAAAGCATGACTTTTGAACTTATTTTAAGGTAAAACTCTATCAAAATTAAGACTTAACTAATCATACTTAATTAAGCTTTTAATTAGATAATTAAAGACTAATTAATCATTATTAAACCCTAATTGCATATGGAAATCAATAATTAATGCTATATCAAGCATTAACAGACTTCCCCACTTCCTATTTTCATATGATTTTCTGTTTAGGATTGATTTTAGTTTATGATTTTGATTGTTTCTAAATGCCACAATAACATTTGAGACTTTCTAATAGCCTAAATAATTTGTGACAGTCAAATAGTCGATTTACATTTATGATTTTGGCAAAAAAATGTGATTCTTTCTTTTGATAAGTACTTCATACGATGCATATAATGCTTTATGCATCACATACAACCCATTTTAATACTATAGTGCATCGTATTAACATCTATATGCAACACATATAATGTTCAGGGTTGGTAGAAATCCAAATTTTCAATAATTTTTATTTTGATTTTTGATTCATTAAAAGTTCCTAGTAGCATTCATGATCTCACAATGATCCTAATAATCTGAATTCATCATAAATCATTTCAATTTCATTGATTTTGGCTTAAAAATTAGTTAATCAAATTTAATGCTATTTTTAATTTAATTTAGTTATGATTGATATGATTGAGATTAAATTGAATGTTGATTATAGCTGTAATTGATGTCTAATGATTTAAAGTCTTCTAATTTTGATTTTCATGATCGATTTGATTATTTTTGTTATTAAATAAATCTAATTTTGTTGAATTTCATAATTAAATTTCATTTTAATTATGATTTTGAGTTTAATGACATGATTACGCTTAATTGGATGTTGATTTATTTCTAAGTGATATCATATATGATCTTGGAATCTTTCAATTATGTCCTTGATCAATTTTACCTAAAATTGATTATTTTGATATTTTTCACAATCCAACTCATATTTATTGCATTTTTCACAAATGTTGCTAATATATTCATTCGACTGTGACCCTTAATTCATGCTTTCATATGGCATTGGATTGGTCAATCATGTCCCACATTTATCTTTATTACTTAACCTTGTTTACTTGTTTTATTCACTTGTGCATTTCCTATTCATGCATTTTTTGCTCATACCATCTGATGTCATGCTTCCTCGAATGGAGGAGTTATTACTTAACGACTCATGTTTTGTATCATCAAAGATCTAGTTGTAATAAAATAGGCCCATTTTCTCCTTTTTGCATATATGTTTAGCATTATTCATCATGTATCTCTTATCTCTCTTAATCCCTTTCTTTGGATCATTATTTTATTTCATGCTACTATGCTTGCTTTTATCTATTTTCCAGGATGTATGCCTTCTTATACCATGTCATTCTTTACATGTCATGCCTATACTATATCATTCTTCACATGTCATGTCTAGTCATGTCATTTTCATATGTCATGCTTATGCCATGTCATTCTTCATATGTCATGCTTATGCTATATCATTCTCACATATCATACTCATTATATTTGCTATGTTATATCTACCATGATTGTTGCCATACTGTGTGTATTTTATTCATGCCTTTGAATGTTTGCCTACTTAGGATAATTAATCTAATTAAAATAGTAAAATTGAACTCGAGACTCTGAGAAAATAGATCTTCACCACCTAAACCCGTCTCTGAAAGGTTTGACTTAGCACTCATGGTATATGTCAGTTGAATCAAATCTAAAACCATTTGGTAGCCCATCGAAAAGATTACACTTTCACTTTAAGCGGGCCTGTAGTACCATTTATTACAAGCCTCACTCTAGATCATAGTAAAAGCCTTACTTATAATGATAGCTCTACTGAGGATCTATGGTAAAAAGAGTGGTGGCATTGAAATGATAGAGTTTCATATCAATTTTTCCATCCTAATTAGATTAGTTATGTTACATATCATATCCATCATTTACGTCTACACACCACCTTCATCCCTAAATAGCTGTTGGTTGTAGGTGAGTTAGTACTTTACACTTCATTTAACTCCTTAGGAGAGCAAGTCTGTAGTCACTATTCATAGTCTTGTATTAAGAATTATCAATAATTCCTAGACTGGATAGACATTACGTATAGTCCTATATTAATGATTTCATTAAGTTGGATAGGTTATGGATAATATGGTGAGAGACCTTAGTTTGTTTCTATTGGACTAAAGCCCATGTAGCTAACCATAGCAACATTCCAAACATAGAACCCTTTGTTCGCGTGCTATGTGGATTTGCCTAAATTTGGTCTATTTTCCCACTACGTATTGCTTTGCTATGAGTCAGAATCTTATCATGATTCTAGTATAGTTGCATAACCTCATGTCTATTCAATTGGCATTCTCTTATCATAGTAATATGAATACTTTGAAATGCTATCAAAGTTTTATTGTAATCCCTTATTTGATCAGGCAACAACTAATACTTTGCTTCCCTCATATACTGAGAGTTTTATACCTCGATTTCCTAGTGTAACTCTGGGCTAGTATCCTACTTAGGAGATTTTGGACCAATTAGTCTTCATGTAGGTATAGGGGTGGCAAGGAGCATTAATGTATGCTATGTGTTCACTAATCTTTCCATATTTTCTATTAAACACGCATATATGCATACTCATGCAATTTTATAACTGATTTCTTTTGCAGCTATAACACTAGATGTTTTCTAGCATAGGTCATGCATACATTCTATATGTCACATCACATGCAAATGCATATACATCCATGCTAAATTTCTCTATCATGCATAGAAACATGTAAAACCTATAACTTATTATAAATGTTGCATCTCCATCAGAGACTGCTTACTCCATTTTGGATGATGCTTCACTCGCTATTGTCTAGTATCTAATCAATTAGTTGATGGCCATGCTCTTGTCCATTGATTTTAAGACGTTCTTACAATAGCAATTTAGGGAAGCAATTAGCCCTAGAGACTTTATCACTCTGCCAGCTTCTATAAAGGATAAGGGGAAGGCAGTTAACTTATATGATGTTGAGACAAATGATGATGCATCACTTCATATGCATAATATTCATAAATCTAAGACTTTTGCTCTTGCACATAAGATAAAATAGCTACAATCCATCATAAAGACTAAGGGGATAGGTTTTAATATGGATTTTGATGAGTTCTCTATTAGAGCTATTACAGGGCTGCCTACTGAGTTTAAGCCTTGGATGTTCCCAAGTACAGTGGGGTCAAGGATTTAAAGAATTAACTAAAGAAATACACTATGATGATGAGCACTACTGACTTATCAAATGAGCAGATAATCCAACTATTCTTCATCTCATTGAAGGGAGCATTACTAGCTTGGTATCATAGTCTCAGCAAGGCGATCACAGTTGAGTGGAAGCCTCTCTACACTACATTTTGTAAGCATTATATGTTTACATCTCATTTTACTATCACTCTACTAGATCTAGAAATGGTGAAGCAAAAAGCTAATGAAATTTTCATAGACTACTTTAGCCAATGGATGGATAAGGTTGCCTTGGTAAGACATAAGCCATTAGAGTCAAACATAATCAATAAGCTTATCATGGGTCACTACCACTGTAATAGGATAAGCTGAAATATCAGACCTTCCATACATTTAAGGATATCTATTCAATCGATTAATGAATAAAGTAGACTGAGGGCTGAAGAAGAGGGAGCCTTCCTTCATCAAACCTAAAATCACTACATATACTCAAACACCACATAAATGCCTTGTAGTCACCAAACCCAATCCTTCAAAATACTAGCCAACCTTAAAGGTATTCAAATCTTGGGATGTTGCTTTCCAAGGTTTTTAAGTATCTCATCAAATTTTGAACTTGTCAAACTACTTAAGCTAAACTTTCAAACACTACTCCCAACCTTAGTAGATACCAAAACCTACTATCAATACCATGAACATTATGGTTATAACACTTATGACTACCATTCTCTCAGACGGGTCATTCAAGACCTTATTGATTTAAGTGAGCTCAATGATCTTAAGAAGTCTAAACCCTCTATCAAAACTAACACATTGCCTAACTAGCATAAGGCCAACCATAATTACATGATATAATCAAGGTTCCTAGAATTTTTGATCCTCGGCTCCTTTTCTCTTATTGATAGTGAGGAGATTGCTTGGCTTCCTACTATCAACTTTTAGCCTGATGGTAGGTTCAACATTAGCATGATTGACATTTGTTATGACAGTTTAGAGGATAACTCTACAATTGCTCAGGATGTTTCTAATTTTGAATCAGTAGGAGTTTAAAAATCAAAGTATGGTGAGTTAGTTGAGACTTCTGAGTAAGTTAAGTCAATATCTAAGGCTCCTAAATAGCAGAAGGGATTGGATGTCAATAAAATGTCTTCTCAGGTTTGCAACATGATCTAAATTGGTAAGGTGTTCACTCCTCCCAACTTTAAGAAGAAATCAGAGGCTTTGAAGAAGCCAATAGAGGCTAGATCCACTATGGATAAGGCTGGTTTGAGCAATGCTCTTGCTTTGTAACCTGTTGATAAGGGTAAAGAAGTTGAGAATGTTATCATCAAGTAGTTGAATAAGACATAAGCTAACATAAACATTTGGATTTGGTGCTATCTTCCCAACAACATCAATTGGCCATTGTCGAGACACTTTCTAACATGATGATTTCTCCATTTACCTTTACCTTTAGCATGAAGAGTCAGTTGGTGAACTAAGAGTTGAAGTCCACTATGATTATCTTCTTTGATGCAGATTTACTAGTCGAGGGTATCCATTACAACAAGGCACTTTTCATCAGGGTAAACATCATAAACTTCTCCACTTCTATATGATGATGGATGATGGTTTTTAGATCATTGCCTTTTGAGAACCCATGTCATGCTCATAACTCAGCCCCTTTGTGGAGAAAATGTTGTGAAATATGAGCTTTATTCTTGGCAAAGGATTAGACTGGTATCAGTAATGTCCAATGGAGTTTGATATCACTATAGTTATGTAAAAGGATAGATATTGTATAGGGTTTGACCCCTATATTTCAAACAATCCAGAGGAGTTCAAGATGGTTTCCTTTGTTAAGGGTGAGACTTAGTATAACCAAGCCCCTAAGTTGCCTAACTCTAATAACTTCTTCGATCAGTAGTTTGCCATCTTTGGTGATGTTTGTGATCTATCAGCCAAGTCAAAGTCTAAGAAGGTCACTGATACTTCTTCCACCATCACCCCTGATGCTAATTTTTAGATCTTTATGGACATTTTCAATCTCACCATTGGACACCTTGAGCTAGAGCCCATTACAATCGCTGCATTGGAGGCTAAGCTATAGAGTTTGGATATGGATGATTTGTTGGTTTAGAAGGTCTAGGAGGATATTTTCACCTTAGTAGATAGTACTTTTGATGAGATTTTGTATAAGGATGATGATGTTCCTATCTCTATACTTTTTGATGATGATGTAATCCCTTCAATGGTTAATACAATGAAAAATAGTTTTGTTTATGTTTATGATGTGTATTTTGATGGCATTGTATATGAACATGAGCATTTTTTATCTTAACGCATCATGCATTGAAATTGTTAACATCGGTACAGATGATAGACTTTATTCTCTCCATATTGCATTTGACTTAACTTTTAATGAGAGAATAAAAATCATTAAAGTGTTAAAATATCATATAAAAGCCTTTGCTCTAAAATATGAAGACATGTTGGGTGTCAACAAAATCATAACAGAACATAGAATTTCAATCAAGCCTGAGTTCAAGCTAGTGAAAAAAAAGTTGTATCAGCTTTAACCAAAATGGACTTAAAAGGTTAATGAGGATAACTAAAAGTAGTTGGATGCTAAGTTCCTTAAAATAGTTGACTATTTTGAATGGTTGACCAATGTAGTTATGGTTCCTAAGAAGGAGGTAGAGTAAGGTCTGCGTAGACTATAGAGATCTAAATAAGTCATGCTCGAAGGATGACTTTCCTTTGCCTCATATTGATATGTTAGTCGACAATGTAGCTACTAGTGCTATGTATTCATTTATTGATGGGTTTTCTAAGTATAATTAGATTCTCATGGCTATCATGGATAAGATGAAGATAACTTTCATCATAGAATGGGGGCCCTATTGCTATAAGGTTATGTCGTTCGATTTGAAGAATGTAGGTGTTGCTTATCAAAGGTGTTAGTGTATGCTCTAGAGCATCATGTTTTATTGTACTTGAACGTTTTAATCAATGAAAGACATTATTCATTGTTTGATTTACTTAAAAGGCTTTTAATTAAATAATGAATTCCATGATATTGGAACAGTACAAGAGAATTTATAAAGAGTTTATGAAATGAGATTCTTATTGTATGCAAATGTTCAATATCTAAATCTACCATGATCAATGTATTAATAAGAATGGATATTATTAATGCGATTAAGATCACCACATGTTTGACTTCCTTAGGGGATGATTCTCATTCATCATGACATGAGTTGTCTAAAGTGAACATATGGATGGGCAGTAGGGGATTGACTCATTGGAGACCTTGCCAGTGAGATTTCATATGGATGATTAATCTATGTCTGTGAAATATATCTCACTCATATCAGTAGTACAAGTATCCTTAAGACTTGAGATAACAAGGTTATCTTAATTATGGATCATTATGTTTTGACT
>CANYBF011553084.1:0-18589 GCA_948192965.1 Dalechampia spathulata | reverse complement strand
CGTTGCTACCGCGTGCTTTACGCAATCGATCGGATCATATAGATATCCCTTCAACACAACATAGGTCATCGAAAGGATCTCGGAGACCCACCAAAGCACGAAAGCCAGGATCTTTCAGAAAAAGAAAAAGGATTCCTATTTGAAGAGTGCATAACCGCATGGATAAGCTCATACTAACCCGTCAATTTGGGTTCCAATTCGGGATTTTCCTTGGGAGGTGTCGGGAAGGAATCGGAATGGAATACGAAGTATAGGATCAATTAGGATGTCTTCTAAACCAGCTAATAGGGCCTGGCTTCACTCTCTCCATTGCCTGCGAGCTCTCTTTCCTCTCAGTCATCGGGGAGTCAGTTCAACATAGATGATAGGATTCGGGCAAAGAGAATCCTTCAACGACAAGAGCTAGCACTCACTGAACACTTTATCCGGATTTTTTTTCCATCCATGGCAAAGGATCAAACTTGAACTCTTTCCGGCCCTTTTTCAATTCATTTTTGAAGGTGAGCGAGATGCCGAGTCTACCTTTGCCAAGTCCCTCTTTCTAGGAGGATTTTCTCCATCAATAGCAATAAGTTGCTTTTTAGTTCGATTTTCATTACTCCGAATCTTCTTAGTTCGACTCTGCCTCAGGTCGAGTTGCTTTTGTGCCAGCTCTCTTTCCTGGCTCATCCCTGAACCCGAAAAGACGGACTTGCTTGCTTGTTCCCTGCGATGTCTTTCCGCAGTCTACTCCGAGGGTTAGGATCAAGGGCTGGTCGAGCTGCTCCGCTCCTATCAAAGACCTAGAAAAGCTCTCCTGAGTCAACCTTATTTGCCCGGAGTTACATTTTTTCCCTGCTTGGTCTTAACGAAAAGAGATAGATTTAACAGATGGCTTTCTTCCCCTTTAGGGCATTTCATTTCCTTTTCATGGGAGGTCTAACTAGATACATGTCTTTCCTTTCCGTGGAAGATTTTTTAATGTGAACTAGGTTATCAGAGCAGGGCTAGAGAAGGATAAAGGGATAGAGCTAGTTAGGCTCGGTCTCCCGAATCAACAATCTCTGTGCTAGTGAGACAGGCAATCGGGAGTGCATGCCAGGATTAGAGCTGGGATCTAATACCAATCTGCAGCTAAAAAAGTATATCGACTTCAAGCTAGACAAGTCGGTACCAATCCCATCTGTCAGTCTGGTGGAAAGAGAGAATCCTTTCTAGAATAGAAGAAAGAAGTTTTTAAGAGCAGTTGAATAGGAAGCCTAAGCTTGATGTTGATGTCTTTTATGCGAAAGAGGAAGACTTTTTGGGGGAATGATGCTTTAGTTAACAGAGATATAGCTCTCCTGGAGTGAGCAAAGAACGGAGAGTGTTAGGCGTCAGGTTCGACGTAGTTGACTCTTATGCTTGGCACGGGGCTGTTGACTCAAAGCAAAGGTCTTCTCTCTCCGTCCACCCTTTCGGCTTCTTTTTTTAGAAAGCTAGAGTTCTTTCGCAGAAGGCGACAAAGCGGATCCATACTAATAGTTGAGTGAAGAAGTACCTGTCCATGGCAGGTAAAGGATCCACTTCCAATCTCAGTCAAAGTTGTCGGTGATAAAGAAGAAACAAATATTCAATGAAAGTCGTAGTTGCGAATAAGCATAAGAAAGTCTCATTAGATAGTCTCATTCCTCAGGGACAATCCAAAGGAAAGATCCCCTCACGTGGGTGCTAAGACTAGGTCGGGATCGGGGAAACTCACTTTGGCTGAACCATCCGAATCCGATGCTTCCGCTAAGGCAGCTAAGTCTTTTTCATTCTCTGATCTTGGAATGTAGGGGGACTTAAGAGGATAAGGATTTGAACTCGATGCTTAGGAAAGGTCGTTTACTTGCAACTCAAAATTCCCGAGAAAACGTAAAATATACCTTTGCCTGCCTTAGGCATACTATCCTATCCCTCGTCTGCTCTCAGGCGGCTTATGAGCGCATCTCTTTCCCGTGCATAAAAAAGAAAAAGGGTATTCAAATGCACTCTTTATCATGCCAATCCTTCTTCCTTTCCTTTCCTTGTCTTGTAGTTGTCCGCCCTGTCCTAACCCTTCCTCTCCTACAAAGGTTACCTACTCGTTGGATAGGTTCATCACCTGCGTGATAATCGCTTAGAGCCTTAGGTAAAGAAAAAGACAGGATTTCTTATCTTAATAAAAAGATAAGACATGGCATGGCCGGTAGGTACATCTATGGGAGCGAACTGCATCCCTACGCCTACCACATACATAGACCAGAAGTACACAGTTCCGGTTGACGCCTATTATAGGCCCAAAGCAAAGAAAGGGCCGGTGAGAAGGAAGCTATTTAAGAAGCTGTTGTCATATCCGGTGCCGGAAAGTCATTCTTCTTTCTAAGCCTGCGAGAAAAGCCCTAAAAAAGAAAGAGATTCCGCATTGTCGGACACAGCTACTATTGCTTCCTTACCTAGTCCCGGAGACGACCTTTCCCGACTGGAGGAATTCTTAGGTTGGGAACTTTTTACTTTTTAGAAAAAAGAATCCATGCTCGGCAGCTTCTCGTAAAGCCCCGGAAATTTCGTGCTTAGCCCGGCTAATAAATATGGGAAACTTTTCTTACACCTCTCCTTATCCTTATTAGTCGAACTTTGACTTTCCCTGTGTCCAAGTCGGGATTTGATCGAATCATGGAAGAGCTCAATTTTCAATCACGATTCTATAGCCAGGTTGGCTAAAGACAATTCTATTAGATCCATTTATTAAGCTTAAGAATAAGGGCCAATCCCATTCCTCAACAATTTCGTATAATATAAAGAGGAAGTTCTCGGCTGACCTATGAAAAAGCATGGATTTTTTCCTTTCATCACAAAGAGTAACTGGTAAGTTCGCACGGAATCTCAAGTCGTGCACCTGGCGGTCCTTTCTCTGTTCTCTCCGAATCCTAGTAATCCAGATCATCAATTCATGGGAAGTTGGCATGAGAACGCTCGTGTCTTTCTGTGCATCGGTGCCTGGTTTCAGGATTCTTGGTCTGCTCAATTCATCGATCAATCGTAAGTGCTCAGAGCAACCTTGGAACATAAGTTAAGATTCTATGATGCCACCAGAAAGAAATAGCTTTTCTTAGTAGAATCGCAGGCATTCCCGAACGAAAGAATCAATTAGTGTCTACGTTTCCGCTTTCTCTTATTATATTTATATTACTAGAGGGCACCCGTGCAAGCAAGTCCTTTCTCTGGGCCAATGGTGAATCATCCAGATCTGGGCTCAAGTCGAATTCCTCAATTGCTTCCGCTTCGGTGAGAGTAAGAGAGGCACTTAAGCCCTGCTTGCTTCAATGTCTTTGTCTTTCTAGACTGGACTCATAAGCGGTAGGAGTAAGTACGAGTGGTCACATAGCTATTTCATACAAAAAGTAAAGTCAAAATCCGTGAAATCAGATCGGGAAGTGGCTGTTGTCTAAAATGTCTTTCGTTTTTTATTGTCTTTGTTCTGCTTTCAGCTGGAAAGAGAGTACTGCCTCTGTTCTATGTGTCAGGACCGGTCATGAGGCTCTAGTGCTACCTACTTTGCTTTCCGACTCCCGAGACCCTGACTTTGCCTTTCCATTCAGCTAGCTCTTCAACCCTGCTTGACAGAACATAATATCCTTTGATCCCGGATTCCATTCAAGGAACTTCAGAAAGGTAAGCTGGTCTGGTAGTCCAAGTATGCCCTGGATGAATCTACCACCAGGGTTAGGCATCCGGACTTTTGTCGTTCAGGTGAAGTTCCCAAGGTAAGTCTCGATCAATTGAATAAGTTGACTAGCCAGTCCTTCTTTCACTCGAAGTGAGCCCGTAGAGATGTAGTTTCATAGGAAATCGGCAGCTGTTCACTCACAGGAAAAGAATTTCACCTCCTCGGTACCTAACGTGTGGGGTCTTGCTAGATTCATTGATTGGATTGACCGTCTAAGTCTAGTCTTTCTTTCTAGCTTTGAACCTTTGAGCTAACTGAACTAGATCAGCACTCGATTAGCTGGCAAAAGCGCTCTTCCTTACACTTCTTCTTCTAAATCATATGTTCTTCTTGCTGATGGTAGATCTTGTGATATAGTCGGTAGTTTTTCTGTAAATCCAACTCCATCCGTTAGTCTATCTTCAGTGCTTTTTATATATCATATCCGTATTAGAAAGGTCTGGGTGATCAAAGTCTATTCGGACCTGTAGTTAGCTCAGCTTGGGCAGCACCCCCATTGTGAGGTACCATCAACAGCAAGACCATAGAGATGGCACCGCGAATCCCCTACCGAAGTGACTGAACCACCACTTCTTGATCCGTTCTTTCGGAAGACTTACTTGATTTGAGGAGAAATCCTGTTCCTGAACGTGATGCTATTTTATCGGTGATCATAGGAAGCCGCTAGGCTTACTGCGAATGCTTTCTTTCTATGAAATCCTGTTGCTATGGCTCACGAAGAGCAAGGGGACAGTCAAAGGCTAGCTTAAGAATCACTAACCTCCGACTCCCTAAACGTCAGTTGGTGTGCCTGCTTCTTCCGACCTCTATCAAATCATCGAGCAAGTAAGGTAGGTTCCGGGTAGCACTTCAATGCGAAGCGCATCCTTCACCGACTGACACGAGCCAAACAAGCGTTAAGCGCGAGGAAAGCTTCACCGCCTTCTTCCAGCTCGAGCTCACAGACCTCTCTGAGTCAATTCCAAATTACACTCGATTTCGAAGCGGATCATCATTTGTTTCATCCCTGACAACCGAGCCCGAGACAAGAGCCTCTCCTCTTGCTTCTTTTCCAGGACTTGAAAAGTCGAAGTGAAGGGACATTAAAAAGGTAGCTTTCCCCCAGAAATCAAACTAAAGCGCTAACGCTATAAAGCGTTCTATACCCAATCCCATACAGACGACAGAACGTACTAAACCGTTTAATCGGATAAAGATTTAAAACGGAATAGAGTCCTGGAATATGATGGGAGTTGAGCAGGTTTCTAACAGACACAGGAGAAAAGTCCTTAGTCATGTTATAACACCTAAAAAGCTTCGCAAACTCAGCACAACCAGTGTTAGAAACTAAAGACTTAAGTATAGATATATCTACGCCAAAGTCACTAACTATTTGGTGGTACTTGGACGCAACTCGTTCATCAGCGTACGTCATCGCCTAAGATAGCATAACGATCGAAATATCGACCCGGATACACCAGCTCTGCACAATATTGCACCACTAAGTGGTGGCTTAGAGTGAAGAGCGGCCAAGACGACAAATATCCTAATGGCTGACCTACAGCGAAATTCACTACAGGTCGGCCCTTGGCAAAAGGATATTATACAAGACAACCAGTATTCGGAGGACGCTCAATCAGGTTTGTAACCACATGAGGGTCCGATGGATGAACAGGTGACCTGCGGAACGGTACCTCAAATAACGATAAGGAGAGGATAGAGGTAACAAAACCTTCAACCTCCTGGACCGCTAAGACGTCTCCTTGTAGATAGAAGGGCCACCCATCTGTGGCGGACTTAAGATCATACGAGAAAACGTTCTTAGATCCAACCAGCCTATCTAACTAAGGGTGACAATGGATTATAGGTGCCATCCATAGATAGCGTTGCTAAAGCACTCATTAACCAATCGTGTAAAGGCTTTAACAACCGCTGGTTTATATAGTTGCCAATTGCGAATATTCGTCGCTTTCCTGCGCCGGATTCTGTAGACTGAGCTAACCTACCGGGCGAACCATATTTTGGTATACCTCCCGGGTTCCCCTCGAATTGCTGTTGGAATAGGGGTATGAAGCCCGCATAGACCACAGAGAAATCGCTGTATTACAGCGATCAAGGGCATAACGGACATAAGGAAACCAAAGTGGAAATCCAGGCTTTGCGAAGTAGCAATCGACCCATCTAGGGTCAGAGTACAACTCGTAAGCCAGGAACCATTCAAATTCCTCTTTTAGATTGAGGAAGATTCCTTTTTTGTCTTGTCTTCCCTTGAAGACTTTCCCTTTACTATAGAAGAGTAAGACTCTAGTAATAAGCCTAGCGAATAGGAAGCCTTAGGAATCTATTACATCTCCTGCTATTACAGAAGCTGGTATAGAAGAAGTTTCGCATTAAGCAGGTATCATCCGGTGTGCTAGAATCGGAAGCCTAACACTAGAAGAGTAAGCCCCTTAGATCTGTACTTCATTCCTTTGCTTTAATTTAAGGGCTTTCCCTTTCATTTTCTTAATTTCAATAGTAATGAAGCCCGGTGACCTTTTTAGGAATTTAGGGAAAGGAATTCAGGTACTAACTCATCTATAAAGTAATGGGATAGACCAAACTTAGATAGGGGTGAAACGAAGCCGCCAACTCGCCCGAAAAGAGGAACTTGAATCTCGATCGAACAAGGCTCGAAGGAAGCTATTAGATACGAATAAGTGTTGGAACACGGGGCATAAAGCAAAGGTGTAACAAGCCTCCGCTCGACTAATAAGTAGTATTGGCGGGTGTACCAGATCGATCAGAGAAGTGCCAGCGGCTGATGTTGCGATTCTGTTTCGACTTCGAGTAAAGTTGCTCTAAGGTTTTGAAGACATGGCATAGCCCAAAGCGCAGGTAAGGTTCTTTCGTTGTTGAGTACCTCAGGAGAGCGAGTAATCGCCCTTTAGAATAGGCAGAGGAGACTACTGGTTCAACCAAGTTTGTTCTTCTTCTCTTGTCTTGGGTCTTGCAGCTGAGAGCAACAAAACCACTCCTCAGATGAAGACCAAGAGGTTTCATCATGCAGATAACGGTGAGCCCTGCTTCGGCAAAGAAAGAAAAAAGGCTAACTTCCCCGATTCCTGTTCTAGAGCCGAAAAAAGAATGCCTACCCTAATCGAGTTACTTGAAGATTTCGAGATTCTCGATAGCGATTAAAGATAAGGGGAGGGCTTCTCTCGAATGTATGAAGGGGAAGAGATACCCGAAGGCCTCATCCTCTTATTACCAACCTTCTACATAAAAAAAAGATGCTTCCATCATGTCCGGGCCGCCGCCTGAAGCCGGAGTCAGAGTTGCCCTAAGTCCCATGTCTCGTAAACCCGCGCGAAATCAATATGGAAAGACCCGGTGGATCGTAGCATATGTTCTGCGAGCAACCAAGTCAGTCAGTGGTTCGGAAAAGCGAAGTACTAGTAAGGAACAACCACCTTTCGTCGGGCAGGGCAGCCAGCCAAGAAGAAGAGTCTTTCCCTCCTATTGAGGATAGTACAGAGAGGGGCTAAGGCATAAAATATCTTATCTTCTATCTTTATAGTTTTATACTAAACCAACAAGCCAGCCATTAGCCCTATGTAAACTGGAGTATGGAAGTGGAACTCAGTTTAGTCTGCTCTCATCCAGCAAGTTCTCTAACACTAGCTAGGGCTAACCTCTTTCGACGACATCTCTATACCTATCTATTGGCGGAGGGACTTTGGACTCACCCCAATGAAAAATAGAAGACCGTTCGCCAGGAACCTTATTCAATAGTAGGCCGCAAGAGAAAAAGAAAGCATATCCGCTTTAAGTGCTCCTATCTGATCATGGAATAGGAATCTTTGGCTTCTTTTAGGTACGGGTCACATAGGCTATGAAGAAGCCTTAAGCCCCAGAGAGAACTCTTTCTTCCGTCTTTCGGGTTGTAGGGCGTAGGGAGTAAACAAGTCAGTCTATAGAGCGAGTGAAAGTCGGAAACACGCTCAGTTCGCACCGTCAAGCTGGTAAAGCTCTATTGGGGGCTATAGCTCAGGTGTCCAAGTTATCCAGTGGGCTATAGTCTTTTCCAAGTGCGGAAAGTAGGTGAGTTAGTGTTCGCATGCCAAGGGGCAATGGTTGTTATTGTCTTTGTCAAATCAAAGGAAGGAGGAAGCTGCATCTTCACTTCATCTAAAGCCGAAGAAAAAGCATCAATCCTCAGCCGTAAGTAATTAAGATGTAGAGGGTGAGGTGATTTAGATTATTTCCTCATCTCTTCATTTTTCTCAGTTGTATCGGTTCGGGCAAAGGCATTCTTTGCTTTTAATTCGGAATCTGATTATTGTGACTATGCGGATGGGAGATTCAAAGGACTTCTTCCTTCCACTTAAGACCTTCGTTGACCCCGGCCGGAAGTAACTGAACTAGCCTAATCTTCCACTGCGGAAGGAAAAAATCCAAGGGTTACACAGCTTCTAATATCTGGTTACTCAAGCCGCTAAGAGTTACAGATCTTAACCAAGAGAAGACAAAGACTAATCTAATATGAATATGGGACATCGGGAACTCTGACAGCATCCAGAATTTTTCTTCTGGGATTTAAGACCTAAAGTAGGTAAAGCAAACTCTGCCAATTCATCATTCCACCCTTCATCTTCTATTGAAAGCGGGGGAACTTCTTGATTGGCTTTTTTTTTAAGAAAAGAAAAGATACTAGTTCTTTCGACTCGGTCATCTAATAAAAAAAAATGGGTGGAAGAGAAGAAATTTCCCACATCCCCATTTTACCTTGACGAGACTATACGAATAAAGGTGGTCAACACCTACAAAAACAGAATATGTGGCCGATGTCAAATTTATATGATTTTTCATCCGAAGTTATTAAACCCGGTTGATACCTCTTCTCTTTGGCTTAGCCTAGATAAATCCTCGAAAGGGAATGAAAGATAATCTCGATAACCTTGATCTGATCTCAGGCTGATGACGACAATTTCATTACCGAGTTGCGAGTTGTATAAGCTGTGATTGAATCAATAACCGGTCCTGGAGGAAAGCTTATATAAGGGCTTCACTCCTAAAAAGTTTGAGGATTTCCATTCCTACGTTACATACATATTGCGGATAGGGGAAAGAGCAAAGCTTGAACTCTCAGCTGATTCAACTCAAGCAAGAAGTAGGCTCTCTCGAGACCTGACTTAGGTCTTTTTTTCCGAGGAAGGAAGAAAACTGATCAACGAAAAAGACAAAAAAAACAGCCGGGAGTTAAAGAACTAGAAAATCTTTTCTTTCAAAAGAAGGACTACTTTAGGAAATAAACTAAGAGCCCCATGGATAGGTTAGTTTAAGGGACCTATTCACAACAAAAAAAAATACTAATCCTTGCCTTTTGAACTCTTAATCAAAGTACAGAGGTGAAATGACTAAGATCTTGGTAAACCAGAAGAAAGAATCCTTTTGTTGAACTGGAGAGGCAGAAAAAAGAGGGAAGCTTTAAGATTTTCCTTTCCAGATAGGGCCATAAGATCAATGGCTTGAGACAAGATTCCTAAAGGGAAAGCGGCTTATGCACTCGACTCGAATCGAAGAGAACTTTCTTAGTTTTAAAAAGAACTTATTCAAATTCGAATCTTCTATATTCTTTTTCGGAGTGGGATATCCTTTACTTGTCTCAGGTGCAGATGAAGCGAGTTAGGGGGTTGGATTCAATTCCTTCTTCTTTCCCGGCAAAGGTTGCAGCAGTCGGTAATGAGTTTTAATTAGATGGTGAGGATGCGGAATAAACTAACCATAAGAGTATAGGGTTCCTATAATATGCTAAAAAAAATCTTTCCTAGCCCAAATAAAGCTAATCCCGGAAGTAACTTCAAGGTTTAGAAACAGATCTCTAACTTAACTCCTTCACCCGCTCTTATTTTCTTTTTCTTTTCTTTTTCGGTTGAAAACATCACCTATCCATTCCATGACATTGAGAAGCAAGAGGTCGTACCCGTCCAGTCATAAAGAATCTGCAGTTCCAACAGCGGCACTAAGGTATAAAGTTATAGGTTCACTTTAATTACATACAAAAAAAAGGGATTTTCGGCATCAAGACTAGTTCTTTCCTTTCTTTTTCAAGAGCTGTTATGCTTATAGTTCCCCACTCTGCAAGCACATTCATTGATGCAGCGAATCAAAACTCAATTGGAATTGCAGCTCTTTCAGAAGCGGAGGCACTAACTTTACACCTTTCGGGGTCTATTGCTCCTGGTCAAGAAACATTCGATTTTTCTTTTCCGAGTTTGAGAGGTTTAACTTCCTTTCCCTGTAATGAAATCATAGGAGTAGTAGTACTTTCTTTATCTTGAAAGAAAGGCAGGCAGTTTAGGTAGTCAATTCAATGTCGGCTTCTTCAAAACCCTTTTTCTGCTCAAGTCCGAATTTCCTTTGCTACTTTGCAAAGTATATGAGATTATGGGGTGCATTCCTTCCATTTTTTAGAGCGGCTCCTGCGAAAGTGACCCTTTTAGGAGTAGTGGGTCGCCTTCATTAGTTTGAGTTTCAAATGAATGATCCCTAATTCATTTTTCAAGGGTTTACTAGAGTTAGAATACGTTGCGCATTAACTTTTTTTTTCAATCTTAGGGTTGTATTGAGGGGTTGTCAAAGGTTGTCCAACTGGTCCGATTATGAGTCTAATAGCCAGTAAATCTTTTTCTTTTGTATAGTTTCAAGTCAAGAGACTAACCCCAACTGTATAGTTGAAAGCTGGTAAAGCAGAAAAAAAACATTTCTTTTTGAAAATGCTCCAGAGATTCCTACTTCAACTGTTAATTCTTCATTCGATAAGGAAAAAAAAGAGCTAAGAAACCGGACCGGTAAGATAAGTAGAACCTAGGAACCGAATCTCAATAGAGTATTGGGTATATAGTATCTACTGCTGTTGCTGTAACTGGCGCTAAAGAAGCTTATGTGTCTACTCTTGCTGATGCAGTGTATATAAGGATGCGAAAGTTGGTACTGGAACTGAGATACCGGAACTGACAGATAGACTTACAAAGGGAAAAACTAAATAAAGGATTTTCTTTTCCTTCTTTCGTTGCTGTTTGGCTAAATACCCAGGGTTAAAAAATTCTATAAGCTGATTAATCATCATATGTTCAAAAGCATTTTCAAAATACCACACCCGCATAAAGGGTATCATATTGCCGATGCTCTTTATTACAGATTTTGACGCTTCTTTATCTCCTGTAATACTTTTGTGTACCCCTGTTAAAACATTAGCTATTGCATTAGGAGCTGCTCCAAACACAATACTTGGATCGAAGCTTTGGCCACCAGAAATCCAACCATAAAGTTTTGTTAATCGATCGAGGAAAGGAAACAACGCTCCATTGTGGAAGACTCCTTCTTTTATCACCCTACTTAAGCTTGGGTCTTCTCCTTTAAGCAAAGACTTGATTATTGCAGTCCCTACACCAGCGACCACCATAAGTGCAGTGTATTGCACCCAAGCATTACTTGTGTTCATACTAGCCCCTAACGGCATTTTAGAAGATTGGGGTAGATCATACATATGTGTTAAGAACAATCCGGTAGTAGTTGGGGTGAACTGATAAAAAAACCGAAGCAATTCGCCAACTGGTGTTCCATTTTTGTAAGTTAAAAGCCCTAAACGCTGTTTATCCCACAAGGACGAGGGGCTTGCACCCCGCAGGGAGGTTTGCAAATTGGCTAAGGCAAGAGCATTTAGTTTTGTTTCGATTGTATCTTTTAGCAAATTTATTGAACGAGAATCGGGGGCTAAATCTTTTAGAAGTTCTGGGGCAATATTGTGAATACTGCGAGGCGTCTTTATAGAGAATTCCCCATCAATTCCGCTAATCGGTTTAGCTCTTTTGATAACTTGGAAATCGATATCCTTAAATTGTTTAAAAAAATTCTTAACCCCCATATCAACACTCTTATCGGACATCAATTCTGAAAGAGATTGATATTTCTCTGTCATTCTTCCTATCTGATTATAAACGATCAGTGCATGAGTGGATAATCTTTTGTGATCGAGATACTCTGCCATCGACAAATAATGCATCTTAGATTCAAGATTACGGGCGATATTTGGAGCATTAAAACTATCTATCGTGTTGCGACCGTGCGCAATAACACCTTCAGCGAAAAGCCCGATATCGCTAAACATCTCTTTTCTCTGGACACGTGGTAGGCTCTTAATCAGTTTAATTTCTTCTTTTCCTATCCCAATACGCCCCAACATCATACGACTTAAAAAACCATCTTCCAACAAACTACCGATTGTATGTTTACCTAACATTGATGCTTGAGCCAATGAGCGCAATCCCGCCCCCCTATTTGCCCATATGCTGTTTTCGGGGGTTTCTCCATAACGCATGACTTCCCACATATTCAGCATGCTTTCTTGGCGTTTTCGTAGCTTTCTATCTGCCCCCGCTGAACCTCGTGAAGCGTCTTTATCCTGAGAAAGAACTTTGTCTATCAAACCTTTAACAACGGTATCAGCATCCGCACCAAACTTGCGAGCAATAACAATATCACGGGATAAAGATTGAAAATCAGATATAAGAATGCTTGGGATATCTGTGCTGGTGCCAAATTTCTCCATAAAATCCATATGAGCGTTTGCGTCTTTGAAATGTAATACTCGCTCAAATGTTCTTTTTTTTCCCACTTTTGGAGAGAAAGAATCAGAGTAAAGAGGACTAGAGGAAGATGTCCTCTCATCATAAATTCCCTTTAAAAGCGATTCCATCTGAACATCCGAAAAATGAGATCCATCAGCATTTGTGTATTTTGAGCGGTCGATCCAATTCAATACACTTTGAACAAAATCATTTTTAGGCGTTGCATAAAGTTTGCTGGGATCCATTGGTTGAGGAATGCGATTCTTGCAAAATTTAAAACCGATTCCTGCCTCTTCAGCTTGAACGTGAAGATCTTTCATCAGTTTTCTGTAATCATTCACCATATGAGATGCATGCTCATTCTGGCTGGGTTTGCCTAAAAGTTCATTGAAAAAATCCAATCCGAATTGTTTGTCAGCCGAAAAACCCAAGTTTTTAGACCATTTTTTCACATAAGGAGAAAAATTAGACAGAACGCTATTACTATGGGCTTTAATTTCCATCTCAAGCGGAACTTCTGCTGATCCTGCACAGTGAAAAAGTTTATTAAACAACGCTTGAGATTTTCCATTAACCCCGGCTTGCACTTGATCAATATCCTGTAAAATCGTATTTATCTTATAAGCATCATCGATACGGGAATGAAGCTGTTCAACCGTTTCTTTAACACGAGCCTCTTGTGCTTTTTCTCCTGCTAATCGGTATCTCTCGGCTCTTGAATGCCCTTCTTGGGAAACCTTGGCGTACTGATGAATGATATCTTCTTCTATGCGGCGTAGCTCTTCGTTTGTTAAAACTCTAACCGAAACGCTATTAATGGCTTGAATACATTCAGGTTTCATATTATCCCTCCCGTTCGCAAGAAGCAGTCAACTGCAACCTGATAAAGTTTTTTCTCTTTTATCGTATGCGCCATCTTTGCTTCTTCACCACCATGATTATAAACTTCTTTAGCTAGTTCAGGAGATGCTTTCTCTAGCTCTAACAAACGCTGATGGGCGTGTTCATCAAGGTGCCAAATTGGGTCTAGTTGTTCCCTTGGGAACACCGATTCGCTTCCTTGTTTTTGAACAGGTTGCGGTTCAACTTCCCCAAGGTGCGATTTGAAATGAGGATCGGCAATTATGTTTTCAGCAATAGTGTTTAAGTTTTTATTATTAAAACGAGGAGGCTCACCTAAAGCCATGGATTTAATGGTTGACGCCAAAGTATCCATATGTGCTTTGTGCGCTTCATGCGTCGTATGCAAGCCAAGGCTTGAATCCTTGTGTGCATGACGATATAGTGATCTTTCGCTAATCCCATCTTTAAGATCACTGATTATTTCCCCCATCTTACCTGCGTATTTCTTTGTAAACGCTTTTGCCTCGTTCGTATGCACAAGGGCGAAAAAAGTACCAATCATTGCATCAAGACGCATCGATTCCCAGTCCAAAATTTTATAATGCTCAGCCATTTCGTGATAGCCATTATCTGAAAGAACCTTTGATGCTGCCCCTCTTCCAGCCATCCCCATAGCCGTGTTTATTGCAGCCCCAGATGCAAGACGCACCAGAAAAGGTTTATTAGCCCCTACATAAGGGGGGATAATAATTGATGCCGCTGACAACCCTCCTTCCCAATTTCCAAGTGTATCTGCTGTGTCTTTGTCTACCCCTTGAAGTTGATGGAGCTTGGACGATTCACTTTTTGCGGAAAAGTATGAATAAGTGAGTCCGGCTAACTCAGGCACAATTTTCAATGCCGGGGGGAAAACCAGTCTGGCATGGCAATCTGGATGGTAAGGACATAGAGAGCTTGTTTGTTCGTTTGCTTTTCTTCTTGCGTAAGCTTTAAAATACAATGACCTAGGATTTTTCTTAACTAAGTCTTCTTCCTCACACTCTTCACATAGATCCCAAGCCTCTTTTTTCATGGATGTGAGAAACTCCATGATATAACCAGCAATCTTATCACCTGTTATCCGCCATATATAACCATTCTTTTTATACCATTCCCTCAAATCATAGGCGTAAAGGAATCTTCTCGCGTTAAATACAGAGAACATTGCTTTATTATAAGCATCTGTAAAACGATCCTCTAATAGCCCTGCTGGAATTAAATGCCCATACTTATAAAACAGCGAAGTAAAAGTACTGCGTTTCTTCTTTTCATCTCCTATTTCTTCAAAGTCGAAAGTGTCCCATTTATAGTTGAAATTATCTTCATCGTACGTAACACCCTGCTTACTCCAAGCTCTCGCAATCTCTTTCCCTTTATTCGAGCCACGAGTCTCATGATGCACAGCCATAACAACAGGTATCCACTCATCATGTGAGGCGTTGTAAAACTCTTCCCCAAAACAAGACAAAAATGCTTGTATCTCTCTATTAGTATACTGCCTATTGCCTTGATGTTTCCAAACTTTAGGTTCACTCTTCTTTTTCTCAGGAAGAGTGAGAAGAGATTTAAAAAAATCAAACCAGTAATCTACATCACTCTCAGATAATAAAGGTAAATCTTCTACTAGCACATCGTGGGGGGCTATCGTCCATACATATTCTTCCCTAGTATAAGGGTGGATATTATAAGCAACGAATTGTTGCCCATACCCTAAAATATCAATATGGCCTTCTGGAGAAACAGGAGTTTTCTTTTTTGGGATGCCCGCTTTTTCCATCCTAAAAGGAATGAGAATTTTAGGCTTTTTGCCAGTTCTAATCAGTGGTTTCCCATGGAGAACTTCAAAATTACTGCTAAATTGATCCGCAATGTTTTTATCTTTGACATCACAATCAAAAGCATAAACAGGGTGTTCCCCTACCCCACATAAAATGCCAAAACCGCTTCGCTCCAAAGAGCCAAGATCTTCTTCCTTCAGATTAAGTGAAGTCCAATTCTTTTGAGATGGAAACTTTTGAGCGTAAACAAGCGGAACGAGATTAAACCCGTTCTTGATCGCTGACTTTGCTTGTTCTTTCCAATCAACTATCTTCATGGATTCCTCACGTAGATTAGTTCTTCAATAGGTCTCGCTTTCAATCTTGCTACTTTAGCTTCTAATGCTCTTTATTCCTCTGTCGTTGCTGATCGACATGCTTCAATTCTCTCTTTGTTTTTAAGACGATAACAACGCTGATATTCTCTGATCTTCTCTTTGTTCTTCAAATAGTAGCGACGCATCTGCCCCTCACGCTTTTGCTGCCCTTCAAGCCATCTTTCTCTAGTTCCTTCATCAATCATAACCTAGCTATTTCCTCCAAATCGTTGTCAGCTACAGCTTTTAAAAAAGACTGTGTTACAAGATCTTTGAAAGCTTGTTCTCTTCGAGGTGATAAAGTGCCATCAACAGCCACTTTGATACAAAGCCTTACTTCCTCGCTAACTTTTCCCTCCGCTATAACTTCTGTACTCAGTCCTGTCCTCTTCTCATAAGTGAGTGTTTTTACTCTAAACTTCGTCATTGACAGGCCTCTCAAGGTTCTTCGATTGGCGGATTGCTCACCATTCGATCTTTAGCCACAATCTCCCCAATGATTGCCTTTAACGGAGTTAATGCTTCTGGGATTATGGATTTCGCTTCCAACTCAATATGCCTTAACGTTTGTTTAGATAATCCACCCCCTAATCTAAGGCGGATAATCAGCGTTCCCTCACCGTTCGCCTCTATTCGGTGAGCGTAAACCTCAAAACCCTGTTTCTTATTCGTCATACTCAATCTCCACTCTAAAATTGTAATGGTAGACCTATTTATAGCAAAAGGTGTTGGGAGTGTCTAGGAAATAATTAAGGAATATATCTAAAAAAGGCATTGACTTTCTCTCTCTTCGGACATTGTTTAGCTCTATGGGGACCGCCGCAAATGAAAAAGACCCGGGATCCAGCGCTTTGTCTTTGCCCTTGTTGTCAACATTTGCTTTGGATGTTGATGCTTCATGATCGTTCTTCCCTTCTTCATTCCCTTAGACTTTTTGTTCTTGTCTGCCCCTTCCTTTTCAGTCCATTAAACTCTCTTCTACCGTGATAGCTGAAGCGAGGTCATTCACTTTCTCCCTTCTAAGTTCGTTCTGAACCCACAACTGCAACCCAGCCATAAAGTTGTAAATAAATTTACCTCACTTATACTACCCACTTCGAGCATCAGAGATTGGAAGCTCTTCACATACTCTCTAACTGAACACCCGTTTGCCTCAAACGCCTTAATCAGTCTCTTGCTGGCCATTATTCATTACACGGCAAAAACATCTTTCTCAGCTCTTGTTTCATTTCTTTCTGGCCAATCGGTGATAGGTTGGCGTGAAGAATCCTCAACTCTGGTCTCCCCCTGCGCTCTCAAACCTGTCGAGAGAATGTTTAATAACTCATTAAAATAGTAAGCTGCAATCGGAGAATAAAGCCGATATCGAAAGTGTTCCGTGAATGGGAACAGGACTGAGAGCTGGTAAACAGGACTCGTCAAATAGCGGTATCCTAATCCCGCGTCTATGGCCAAACCATGCTCCCCTCCTTAGAACCCACCTGTCTTCTTTTTACTTGTCATCCCCGCGGTTTGAACACTTTCCGGGGATGATGCCATCAGTAGGTGTTGGAACATGAGTGAGTTGCTCCTTATTAGAGTTTAAACCAACCGAAAGCAGCCCGCGCTGGCTCGCTGAACACAAGCTCTGCAATCAGATTTGAACACATCAATGCCCCTAAATAATTCTTTCTTTAGTTCACACTGAAAGTGAAAAAAATGAGAAGATATTCTAAAAAATATTCGGGCTTCTACCCGGCGGAGTTCTCCATAACTGACCGACCGGTGAAAGGAAAGCTGGGACCTCTTGAAGGGATAGCCGGACCCGTTGAAAGTCTGGCAGTTATGGATGGCTCGGAAAGAAAGCTGGGCTAGGTGTTCTTCCCTTAGAAAGGAGCTGTTCGCCTCGAGGCTGTACTATTCTCCTCTCCCGTGTCAGGTTTGAGAGGATAGGCACTTCTTACAGGTACAGGGCAGTCATGGGTGGAAGGCATTGGAGGAATAGTGGTAAGAAAAAAAGAAAAGGAGGAGCTCTATACCTACCACCAACCAACCTAGAGCTTAGCTTTTCGTTACCCTCAACAGCAAACCCGGACCGAGGATTAGGGCTATACCCTCCATCCATAAAGGGGGATCCCCACGAACGAGCACGCGCTGCTACAGAAAAGAAAGCAACCCTAAATCAGTGACACACGAAAGCTTGATCCTCCATTTCGGAATATTAGGAGCAAAGACCAGAATTCGTTTCGTTGGAAGCGAGGCTGTATAGATGTCAGGCGGTTTGGTTTCGCCTCTCAAAACTCATTCGACTGAACTAAGGCGACCAGCCGCAGCAAGGGAAGAGAGACTCGTTCCATGTTAGCAGCTCGTCTTTTTTTTTATTTTTTTTATGTTTGTTATGCATCCACTTAATATTTCTTTATATTTTTTTAAAATGAGTTAGTTGCGCTCATTGAAATTGAAAATAAGTAAACAATAAACAATTGAATTGGATTTGTTAGATGGTATCAACAAAATCCAGTACTAACTTCCATTTTTTCTTTTTTACTGAATTAATCGATCAACTTGCCGTCGAACATTTATTTTAGACTAGAAAATTTTGAAAAAAAAAAAATTTCAACATATTTTTTTTTTTTTATTATGAGAATCAATCCTACTACTTCTGGTCCGGGAGTTTCCGCACTTGAAAAAAAGAACCTAGGGCGTATTGCTCAAATTATTGGGCCGGTGCTAGATTTAGCTTTTCCCCCGGGAAAGATGCCTAATATTTACAATGCTCTGGTAGTTAAGGGCCGAGATACTGTTGGTCAAGAAATTAATGTGACTTGTGAAGTACAACAATTATTAGGAAATAATCGAGTTCGGGCTGTAGCTATGAGTGCTACAGATGGTCTAATGAGAGGAATGGAAGTGATTGACACAGGAGCTCCTCTCAGTGTTCCAGTCGGGGGGGCGACTCTAGGACGAATTTTCAACGTACTTGGAGAACCTGTTGATGATTTAGGTCCTGTAGATACTCGCGCAACATCCCCTATTCATAGATCTGCACCTGCCTTTATACAGTTAGATACAAAATTTTCTATTTTTGAGACAGGAATTAAAGTAGTAGATCTTTTAGCCCCCTATCGCCGTGGAGGAAAAATCGGACTATTCGGGGGAGCTGGAGTGGGTAAAACAGTACTTATTATGGAATTAATCAACAACATTGCGAAAGCTCATGGGGGCGTATCCGTATTTGGTGGAGTAGGCGAACGTACTCGTGAAGGAAATGATCTTTACATGGAAATGAAAGAA
>CANYBF011552773.1:0-16818 GCA_948192965.1 Dalechampia spathulata | reverse complement strand
TTGTATGCAAACTTTCCATAGTTCATTTGAAGCTTTTGTTTTCTTAGCCATTTAATACAAGTTCTTCAAGCTAGTTATAGAGCCAATCCCAAACAAGTTAATATATTTACGTCCAGGCAAATTGTCCCAAGGAGCTTGGGGATCCACAATCGCCAGGCGCATTTATTGAGGATTTTACCTCTGGCACCCCCGCAACACACGTTTTTCCAATTTCGTGCTAAACAGAAGCTTAAGTTGCATTTCCTTGTTGATTGTTTATTCTAAAATAGCCGAAGTTACCTCTCCTTCCTTTACCGAAGTTGTTTTGCTCTTCTTAAAGGTAGCTGCAAAATTCTTTCTCTTTGTGTTTGTTGTTGTTCTTAAGATTAAAACCAAGACAATCTTCATCTCTAACACTAGTTTTTACTTAATTTAGATAACCTATATGCCAAAGTTTGTGTGGTTCCATTTTACAGAATTTCAGAAGGTGTGTTGATGGTTTCGGTTGGATTAAATTGAGAAGAGCTTAGGCGGTTTAATTGAGTTCTTTATGTAATTAGAAGGTGAGTTTTTATTGAATAATTGGTACAAGTTCTGGATATTTATTCTTTTGGCCGAATGGAGTTAAATATGGGTTTGATTTTGTTAAGTTTTTGGTGATGGTTATTGATTTGAATTCGAAAAGAGTATGTTGTATTATGGTTGGTAATGTTTGGCATATGAAGTACGTTTTGCTGCAGTTGAATTCACAAAAAATCTTAAGGTTTATTGAATGGTTTAAAAAGTTAATGAGCATAGTTTTGAAGTTTAACCCTTTTCTGAAATTAATTGATGTTTTGATGGTTTTATTGATTAAATTATAAGAGAATAGTGATAAAATAGTGAAGATGAGTATGGGTTTTCGGCAGTTTATTCTTTTATGTGCATTTGTAGCCGAAAATCATAATGTTTATAAGGTTTTAAATAGAAATTGAGGAAGTTGGCTTAATAATGTGAAAATGGTCCATGATTTTTTTTACTTTTTGCCGAAAATTCTTTGTTGCCGAATTAATTGATATTCATTGGAGTAAAGTGGGTAATTTGATTAAAATGGTAAGCTATTGTATGGTTAAATTAAATTTATGTTAAGTTTAATTTGATTACAATTTTAAATTTATGGAAAGGAATATTAAGATTAACAAGTTTATATGTAAGTTTCTTAATGTTTATAATTAAGTCAATGGATTTAAAATATAAGAAAAGAAATATGGAGTAAGTCTATTATAAAATGAATAATTAACATTTTGGATGTTATGTGGAGATGATAATGATATAAGAATATTATATATATATAGCAAAAATAAAAGGGAGACTAGATGAATTTAATATGTGTTTTAAAAAAAATATATGGTAAATATTTACATCAATATTTATTTTAAGCCTATTAACTATCAATATGATTTGTTTTGGAAATTTTAAAATTAAGTAATTTTAAGTTAAAAAGGTATTGATATATATATATTAAGCAAGTTAAGTTATTTTAAGGGTTTAAGAAATTTCTTAGTTGAAAATATATGTATAAATATATTTCTAATGAGATTTAAAAATAAATAGTTATAAAAATGATATATATGATTTTGGTAATAAAGTTATTTAAATAATTAGAATAAAGAAGTACATATGTTAAGATAATTGATATTTTATATTAAATTGGTTTTTGATTATTTTTAATGAGCAATAATATATAATATTGATTATGATTTCATTATGTTAATAACTTTAATAGTTAATTTTAATATTATTATTTAATGAGAAACATATTTATTTAAATTATTTTGTTTTAAGAAGACATGATATTTTGTTTAAATTAATAGTATTGATAAGAATTTTAGAGAAATAAAATAGCTATAATTAATAGGTTAATTTTTTTTTAATTTAAAGTACAAGGAAGAATATAATAAATATTTTCTTAGTACATATAATATAATTTTCAAAATAATGAAAATTAAGGTAATTTAAAGTTTTCTATTTGATTATTAAAGTTCAGTTTTAAAAATATACGTTTTGTTAAACTCTAAATTTTTTAAGTATTGTTTTATAAATAGTAAGTTAAAAATTAAAATAAAATATATTAGAATGAATAATAATCGATTTAAATTCTAATAAAAACATTATTATGTATTTGTGTAAATAGGTCAATCAGAGGAAAATATTCACGCGTAATCGAACAATAAATATCAGGAAAAAGACAAACCAGGTTTGTGCTAGTAATTTGGAAAATCCTCGATCATTAATTTGATCAAAGAGGCAAAAGTTTAGTGATTTAAATTTATAAATTAGTATAATGTATTTGATAATTATATAACATTTTACATGATTCATAACATGGCATGACATGGGATAATAAGGTGGTGAAATGTTATAAAAATGTTATATAACTGTTATCGGGCAAAATGATATTAATTCCGAAGGGAATTAAATGAGTATGATGTTATGCAAACAGAATATACAAAAATGGAGAAGATAGATGAAAAAATTGAGCTCTTATAAAAAGAATTACAGAAATAATTTACTGAAAGCCCGAAAAATACGCATAAAGATGAAATAAGAATAAGAGGGAGAGTGCACTACATGCATTCTCATCAATACGCATCATTTATTCTGATTAACATGAATAAATATGTTATTATACATGATAATTATTTTGAGCACAATAATTAATATGCATTGAAAATTGTCATTTTTCATTCTAGACATAAATTTTATAAGATACGATATTTAAAGAAAATATTTAACTGATTCACATGGAAAGTATATAGTTATTAATAGACTATGATTTATAAATGACATGATATTTAATGTTATAAATTTTGGAATTGGATTCGTTTATAAATTGCATATTCTATAGCACCACTGAGTTTTATACTCAACGTTTATCAATTGATAAACGTAGGAACAAACAAAGCCGCTGAAGAGAAACATTAGTGGTAGCAGCAGAACCAACAACTTCTGTGTGGTTTCTTCTAAGTTTAATCGTGCAAATTTAAATAAGTACTTGGCAGTACATCGAAGATTATTAAAATAAAAATTTGTAGTAATGTGTGTTACATTATGTTATTTAAAATAAAAACAAAGGTTTGTATTTTATTTTAATTGTTTAATTATGTAAGGGATTTATTGAATGTTATATTAATAAAAAAATGTGTGTATCCTTTGATGAATGATTATGAATTTCAATATAAATAAATTTGTAATCATTCTTCGAGAGCATGTTACGCAGCAAAAAGACGTGACACGTACGCCCGTACCACTCCTTACACTCCCATACTATGCCTATTTGCACTCTACTCTCCTTGGTACCTGTCACAATCATCTGTACTAAGTCTAATCACACTTCAACACACATACCTAACCTCATATACTCGCCGTCCCTCATCCGACCGAGAAGACACGCTTCTCAATAAGGCGACGACACACAACCAAGCCAATAGATACACGCATTCCAATTCACATCAACACATATAATCACAAACACAAAATCATCAATGTACATGCATCCACCTTTATACACATAACATACACTCATTCAATCCTACCATTCATCTACGCATACACACACATACATGCATAACTCCTACGGTCTCTAATGCGGGTATAACAAAGGCAATTATCACGCTGATTATGAAGGAAATGGAAGTGAATACGTGACATAGAGATAGTTATTAATATTTGAGGATAACGATTTTATGAAAGAATAAATAGTAAAATGAAAAAGGGGAAAGAAATAACAATCAATCATCAAGAAAATCATTCTGAAACAACATATTTTCTAGCATTTACTTTATGTGATTTTTGTTTTATTTTATTTTTGCACAATCCTACTTAAATTTTAATTGTCCCTTTATCCGTTCATAAGTATATTTTGTTTAGCATTATTTTATTTCTTGAATTTAATTCTCTAATATGAGCAAATTAAAAATTAAAAATTATTTTAATTAGAATTCAAAAAATACACATAATTTAAAAATATTTAAATTTTCTAAAATACTCGTAATATAAAAATCACACAACCAATATAG
The DNA here is from genome assembly GCA_948192965.1 of Dalechampia spathulata. Classification (NCBI taxonomy): domain Eukaryota; kingdom Viridiplantae; phylum Streptophyta; class Magnoliopsida; order Malpighiales; family Euphorbiaceae; genus Dalechampia; species Dalechampia spathulata. The sequence continues at coordinate 12,781 of CANYBF011552773.1, read as the reverse complement.
TTTTTAATTACTACAAGAGTTGGACAACAATTTTTTTGTTAAGCATTAGACAGACGAACGAGGCTGCTCGTCTTCTAGCATATTATTCTCTTTTTCTTCGTGACATATTCTCTTGGATTGATGTTCCCCTTTTCTGAATTGATACGAGTCACTTTAATAAACGATAACACAAATTTCTTTATGTAAAAAAAATCTAATACAATTTTTAATATTAATATTTAATATAATTTATTATGATATATTTTAGATTTAATTTATTGTTTGTTTTATTTTGTTTATATAATATTAAACATATATATTTATAAATAATAATTATATAAATTAATTAATAATATTATATCATATTAATTTAATATAATTATAAAAACTAATATTTAATTTGAAATAAATTTATATATTTTTAAATTATTTTAAATAATATTTATTATTAAAATAAAATTTTTATTAAGTTTTACATCATAATTATCCATCTCCAATATTTTACCTCGCATTAATCACCAAATTGAAAATAGAATAAACTGAAAAAGAAAATGAACGGCGAGGAAGGCGCTAAAGCCGTCTGCGAAGACACCAACTACGGTACGACCGACACAACTGTCGGAATTGCATCATGGTCCGATCTCACTGACGAGTGCTTAGTCAATATCCTCTCTCGACTCACCTTGGCTGACCGATGGCTAGGACCTATGTTCGTTTGCAAATCATGGTTCAATTCCTGCAAGGATCCCTCTCTCCACTCGACTTTCGATCTCGAAACTCACTTCAAGTCCTTCTCTGAGTCACCTCGATGGTGGACCATTGAGTTTGAGAGAAAAATGGACTCTATCCTGCGGTCCGTCGTCGCTTGGAGCGATGGCTCTCTTACCGAAATCCACACCCGACACTGCTCTGATTCTGCTGTCGGTTTCGTTGCCGAAAGGTACAATTAGCAACAGATAAGTTTCCATGTTTGAATTTTATTTTCAAGTATTGATCAGATCAATCTTTTTCGAGAAAAAGTAGTTTCTAATCGGCAGCGTAAAGGTACAATTATCAAAGAACTTAATTTTCGAAGTATATATGGTAAAACTGAGTAATTTTGGGGTTTTTTTTTTCCATTGTAATGGAATAGGTGTCCGAATCTCAAGGTTCTTGCAATTAAGAGCTGCCAAAATGTTACAGATGCATCGATGATTCAGATAGCATTTAGATGCACAGAACTGCTTGAGATTGATGTAAGCAATTGCTATGAAATATCGCATGAATCTCTTGAAATGATAGGGAGGAGTTGCGCTGATTTAAAGATCTTCAAGCGAAATATGATGGACTGGTGCGAGCCTTCACCATATGCCGGACTTGTTCCTAAAGAGTATTTACGTTCTCGCCCTCAAAATGGAGATTTAGAGGCATCTGTCATTTCCAAGTTTATGCCTAATTTGGTGCACCTTGAACTTCAGTTTTCGACATTGTCGTCCAAGGGGCTTTCGTCCATCTGCGAAGGTTGTTTGAATCTCGAGTATTTGGATTTATGTGGGTGTATAAAGTTGAGAAATCGGGATATTGATTATGTGACCTCTGGATTGAAGAGCTTGAAGGAGGTTAAGAAGCCTAACGTCCTTATCCCCAGTTCAGATTTCCATACAGATAGGTATGATCATTGGAGGCTTTACGATGATCGGTTCCGGACGGATATTTTCCGCATTTGATAATGTAATTGTCATTTGATCATTGCCTGATACTGGTTTGTTGATATGTTCATTCAGCCTTACTATTCATGTCTCCTATAACCATCAGCATGTTTGATCCTGCTTGGATTATGGCTCATGGGTCCTTTATATGATCTACAGTGGATTTCTGTACTTTCCTGCTTGCCAATTTGAATGTCCTAGTGCTTGCTCGAAGCATTCTTTGTAAATGTTCTTTGAAATAATTCCAATCTCTTGAGTGAAATTTGAATTTTATTTGGACTGCAAATGTGCTAAGTCGGCCTAAATTTAATTTGTTTAGGAGCTTAAGTCGTACTAAATTTAATAAATATAAATTATGTAATAAATTATTTATTAATTTATTTTAAAAATATAATTGTGTATAAAATCATTTGATAATTAAATTTAAGTACATATCTTATATTTATCGGACTATGAATACACAAGTTATAGATGTAAAATTAAATTATCACAGCAAGTTGTCTTAGATAACTGTCAAAGAAATCTAAATGTCTTACAAGTTCACAACCAACGCAGCACTAGAAGGATGTGTTAAAGGAGACAAATCTCTTGCCTTGATGAATCGGTCAATCACTTCCAAAATGCAATCATATGGGAGAAAGGTAACTTCTCAATGAGATCCATGGAGATTGCTTACCAAGCTTGAGTTGCGATGGGCCAGGGTTGAAGTTCAGTTTGCAATTCGAGCATGTGTAACATTGTAGTAGAATCGAATCAACCACCATTTTATGCAAAGCAGGTGTTATAGTACAACTTGAGATTAACCTATCTTAGATTCGATAACAAAGTGAGCGAAGAAAAATGAGTTTGATAGTTGAAGATTTAAATTTGATCCAATGCAGAAAATAAAAAGATAGAAATTTCTCTTAAAGAATCACCGAATTCAGTAGTTCGTAAGCCTTCCGTCCTTGCTTACCAGCTTATGACCCACGACACCAAAGTGAAAAAAAAAAAGAGAGAGGAAAGAATTGAATCACACAACTCTAAGCAAATTCTTTGAAAACTTACTTTTAATTAAAAAAAAAAGGGACCAAAATAGTCCTAATATTTGTAAACTAAACTAATGTATTATGATTAAGCCCCTACGATTTTTGTTGTAGACCTGATGTTTTACTTCTACATTCTCCTCCTATTCAAGGAAATCTAGACAACATATTAAAAATCCAAATTCAAATACTATTTTTTAAAGAAATTTTGAAAAGTACCATTATTCTTGAAATTATTACTTGGGTCATGTATCAATATTATAATTTTAGCCAAATTGATATGAGTAGTGTGAATCGTGTACAAATGTTGGAATATATATATATATATATATTATAAAATGTTGGAATATATATATATATATATATATATTATAAAAGGAAAATGGCAATGATGCAACTCTTCAAGCAAAGAAACTAATATATTATGTTTAAAATACCAGCAATTCTCTCGTCTTTTATTGTCTCTCGTTGTCTCTCCACTCTCTATCTTTGTTGGTTATAACTTTTCTTGGTTATCCTTTCTAGGCACAGATAAAGGATCTGATGTATGGTTAGAGACTTGTTTAGGTCATTTGAAAACATTCTTCGTGATAGTTAGATGAAAGAGTTAAGGAACTCATAAATTTCTTGAAAATTTATATATTTATTTAATTTCTATCAGGGATGTCATAGAACTTGATATATTGTTTCTTTCATATGTTTGTAAGATATATGATGATAAGGATGACTCTTTCCATGTTAAGGAAATAAAATATTTTTTGGGTTATTTAATATTATTTATATTTTTGGTTTGCCCGTTATAGGGAAACCTCTCCTTACTAATCCTACTAGGGTAGTTGAGAGACGAGAGATGTGAATTGCTTGACATCACCTTTGATATAAATTCTCTGTATTTAAGTTTGATAACATTAAAATAGCTTGATAAAGCACTAGGACTTGTTGATGAATGAACACTGCAGAGGCATACTTGCGCCTATCTTCTGTATATAATTAGTTGTGTCATTCTTTTGACAAACCAAATATGTCTAGCTTGTGAGTATCTGCAACTACTAGAGGATATTTCTAGAGTTGAGACATTTCTAGAGTTGATCAATGTGCATGAGAAGTAGTTATGTTAGCTCATCTGCATAGTGGTATTGTAAGCATAAAGAGTCGAAGCAACCCATCGCTATTGGTAATTGTTTGAAAACTTTTTTCTTTTTATCTTCTTTCATTCAAGTAAGTTGGTTCTTTTTTTTTAGCAAGTTTTCTTTATAGTTTGGTCCTTCCAGGTTTCATAGTGTGACAAGTTGACTTAATTACTGTTGGGGAATCGGGTAATTTCCCACTCAAAATACAACCAGTAAATTATATTGATCGAGCAATTCCCAGGAAAGACTGTAAAACAATCTCCTAGATAGAATTATTTTTCCAAATAGAGTCTTAGAAAATCTGGAGGGGTCATACATGGTCCCACTTAAAACCTAGTCTTCTTAAACAGAATTTATTTGCACAATAAAATTTACAATACAAACCCAATAAATAAATATTGAATACCATTAAAAGAAATAAATGTGGAATAAAAGAAAATAAAGAAAAGAACACACCTAGAAAAATTTGATAACGGAGTTAGGTTAATTTTGCCTACTCTCCGGACACCGCTTTAGCGACCCACTTTTATTAATTTAGGAGAAGGATTTAATTTTTTGGGATATTGGAAATGAAGAGGAGGGTTTCCTTTTATAACCTATAAAATCCCCTCCCTCCTCATTGTTTAGCAATGTAGGATTTAAAATATAGGGAAAAGTCAACAAATCTCCACCTTACCTAATTTTAAATCTCATCAAATATAAAACTTCTCACTCAAACAAAATAAAATCGATCCTTGTAGTGCCTCAAACTTGCACCTTAGGGTGCCAACTCAAATATGCAGTATATTGACCAAGTCTAAACAATGTTTAAACTTGGCCTTTATTACTACCTTGGTCAATATATCTGCAGGATTCTCTATAGTTTGAATCTTCTGGAGAAATATCTCCTCCTCTTTGAGAATCTCCCGTATAAGATGATAGTGGACATTAATATGCTTTCTTCTTGCATGAAAGACTTGGTTCTTTGCTAAATGTATAGCACTCTAACTGTCACAAAACACTTGAAGATGTTTTTCACCAACTCCCAATTCTTTTAGCAATCCATGAAGCCAAATTACTTCCTTTACAGCCTTTGTAATTACCATATACTCTGCCTCTGTTGTAGACAAAGCCACTGTTGACTGTAAAGTAGACTTCCAACTCTGGTGCTTTAGCATAAGTGAACAAGTAGCCAGTTGTAAAACGTCACTTATCCAAATCACCTGTATAGTCAGAATCACAATATCCAACTACATATTTACCAAGTGATTCATCCTGCTCAAATACTAAACCAACATCTACAGTATCTTGGATATACTATAGAATCCATTTTACAGCTTGCCAATGAACCTACTTACAACACCAATTGCCTGTTTATGAATTTCTTGTTTTGCCCTTCTAACAGCAATGGGCTCTGACAGTTGTGGAGGTTCTTGGGTTGAAATCTCCTCATCATTTGACTCTTCTTCTGTTATAGGAGAGTCACTAATTATGACCTTTTCTGGACTCACAACCATCTGTTCAAACTCCACCTACTTTTGTGTACACTCCACCTGCTTTTGTGTACCCTTGGCTTCTTCTTGTGTTACCTTATTCAACATAGCTGATTCATCAAAGGTAACATCCCTGCTGATGATGGTCTTCTTTACCTCTAGACACCAAAGATGGTATCCCTTTATTTCAATATTAAAGCTCATGAAAAGAGCTTTCTTTGCCCATGGATCCAACTTTAATTCCCTCATATGATAGTATGTAGTATAACTAAAAATACGCAAAGAATCATAATATGTTGCAGGTTTTCCAGACCATGCCTCAAATGGATTCTTGCCACCTATGGTAGATGATGGTAATGATTGACGAGATATTGGGCATATGACACAGCTTCAACCTAGAACTTTTTACCTAACCCGACATTAGACAACATATAACAAACTTTCTCCACAAGGGTCCTATTCATACGCTCTGACACCTCATTCTACTGTGGTGTTTTTCTGACTGTGAAGTGTAAAACTATAATAAACTCTTAGCATACCTCTAGGAATTGATCACTCTTATATTCTCCATCGTTGTCTGTCTAGAGAACATTGATTTTTCTTCCTATCTGGTTTTCAACTTGAGCCTTCCATTTAAGGAAAACTCCAAGCATATCATCCTTCTTCTTCATAATAAACACCTAAACTCTTCTGAAAAAATCATCAATAAAAGTGATAAAATAATATTGACCTCCAAGAGAAGGAGTTTTGGCAGGTTCCCATACATCTAAATGCACATAATCCAAAATCCCCTTAGTATTATGAATTGCTATACCAAATTTCACTCTCCATTGTTTTCCCAAAATACAATGCTTGTAAAATTCTAATTTGCCAATTTTTACACCTTCCAATAATCCTTATTTGGCCAAAGTCTACATAGGATTTTTCACTAGCATGTCCCAACCGCATATACCATAGCTTCATTGCATCTACATCCTTCTTGCTACTTGAAGTTGTTATTGCTATTATCCCAACAACTGTTCTGCCTTGATAGAAATACAAATTATTCTTCCTCATAACTTTCAGTATCACAAGTGCTCCCAATGCTGTTTTAAGAATTCCATCTCGCATCATCATAACTAGACCTTTAGATTTTAAGGCCTCTAAGGAGATGAGATTCTTTTTCAAATTTGGTACATAGAGAACATCCCTCAAGATTCTAGTAGATCCATCATGATTCTGCAATTTGATTGAATCTATCCTAACTATTTTAGATGGATTATCATTTCCTATGTAAACGACCCCATCAGTAATTTCTTCAAAATCAAAGAACCACTCCTTAATAGAACACATATTGTTGGTGCACCCAAAATCCAATATCTATTCATTTGAATAAGATGTTGAGGAGAATACCACAAAAGAAAAATTTGACTCTGCATCACTCTTGCATTTTGCTACATTTGCATCTTGTAGAGCCTTCCCTTTATTCTTTAACTTGGAATAGTATTTCTTCTAGTGTCCTTTCTCATGATAAAAAGCACATTCATCTTTAGTAACTCTGCTCTTCGATCTTCCTCTTCTCCCTTTCAATTTACTTTGATGATGGCTTCTTGCCACTAATGCTTCATCTGCTAAAACTGCTTTGCTCTTCATTTTTTCTTACTTCCTCAATTCATGACTATATAAAGCATAAGTTATAGCATTTAAAGATACATTCCCCTTCCCACGAAGTACTTAGTCTCCAAGTGTTTAAATTCATCAAGAAGAGAAGATAACAACATCAAAGCTAGATCTTCATCTTCAAATCTCACATCCAAATTCAACAGATCTACTACTAATTGATTAAATAAAGTGATGTGTTCATTCATAGTAGTACCCGATTGGTAATCAAATTGGAACAATCTCTTCTTCATGAGGAGCTTATTTTGACCACTCTTTTTCAAAAATTTATCCTCAAAAATTTATCCTCCAACGCCTTCCATAATCTTTGTATAGAAGTTTCATTCTTGAAAGCATACTTCTGCTCTCTGGATAAGCAGGATCGAATTATTTTGCATACCGATCGATTTATAATACTCCACTCTTTATCTCCTACATCATCTAGTTTTTTAGAAATGGCAATGTTAAGTCCCTGTTGAAATAAGGAGTCCATGACCTCACCTTGCTACATGCCAAAATGCTTAGTACAGTCAAAATTTTCCACCGCCAATTTCAAACTTGACATTGGAGTCCTCGACCATGAAGATGTTGATGCCTCTAATGATATGATTGCCTTTGTTGGTGAAGTTTCTGATGCCATTACATACTTAAATAATAGTATTAAATATTACAAATAAAAGCCAAACTTAAACCTTCGGCTCTGATACCATTTGTTGGGGAATCAGGTAATTTCCCACTTAAAATACAACCGGTAAATTATATTGATCAAGTAATTTCTAGGAAAGATAGTAAACAATCTCCTAGAAAAAATTACCTTTCCAAATAAATTCCCATAAAATCTAGAGGGGTCACACATGGTCCCACTTAAAACTCAATCTTCTTAGATAGAATTTATTTGCACAATATAATTCATAATACAAACCTGATAAATAAATATTGAATACTATTTAAAGAAATAAATGCAGAATAAAAGGAAATAAAGAAAAGAACACACATGAAAAAATTTGATAACGGAGTTTGACTAATTTTACCTACTCTCCGAGTACCGCTTTAGTGACCCACTCTTATTAATTTAGGAGAAGGATTTAATTTTTTGGTAAATTGGAAATGAAGGGGAGGGTTTCCTTTTATAACCTACAAACTCCCCTCCCTCCTCATTGTTTAGCGATGTGGGATTTAAAATATAGGGAAAAGTCAACAATTACTTCATTGTTAAAGGATTAAGTTATGATATTAGCAAGAAAGACACATGATACAATGAATAAATTATTTGTACAAAAATTTATAAATAAAGTTTAAATTTTTATTTATTCATCACTACTTATAAGTTTGTTCACATCTAATCTTTTCATTTTCTTTAAATCATTGAATTTTTATTGTGAAAACAAGTTTGAAAGAAGCCATATGATTACATATTAAGAAAATGATATAAGTAATAAAAATGTTAATAAAGGTAGGAATTATAAAAATAAGAAATTAAATATAACTATAAAATTGGTTAAAAAAAGCTCTAATTAAATGATCTTAAATTGGATATAGACCATTATAAAATAGGCTAATATCAACAAACCTTAAGGATTTCCATTATCTAATATCAAATTGTAATATAATAAGGTTTAATTATCCTAGCTTTGATATCGAAGTGCAAGGAAAAAAATTAATTTAATAGTTAAAAATTCATATATGATTAATATAAGGACAAGATAAAATTTTTTTCTAAGAAGCACACTTAGGCTTGGGATTCATAAACAAGGGGGAAAAGGATTAAATTACATAATTTAAAGCAATTTGTTGGAATTTTTTTAATTGAAAATAAAACTATTTAAAAAATTGCTAAATATTTGTAAACTAAACTAATCCCACCATAATTATGAAGAGGAATCCTGTATTAAAAGAATTACATCTTAAAACCAAATACAAAACACTAAAACTATTAAACTACGAAACTTTAATCAAAAATAAAACTCAATTATTTCAATAAAGTTGAAATTATGAAATATCCTTACATATCAAACATATAAAATATGTAAATTCTAAATTTCTTAATCATATATTTCCTTGTATGCATAAATAGGCTAATAAAAATATTATCCTAAAAGATGTATAGCACCTTCAATACTTGAATGTCCTAAGGAGCCTCATGATAAAGATTGATAAGAGGAGGAGTATAAATTTATGCGAGTCTAAATGTAAATGTGTCATTTATATTACATAATACTAAGTTAGGATGCAAGCAAAAGTTGGTAAAAGAGTATAAATAAAGGAATCTTCATGTTGTTGTGATAAATATAAGTTCAAAAATTGATATTATCTCACTATATCAAAAAAAGCAAAGTATACAAATGTTTATAAACTAAAAATACATAGGTGCTAGAAGTAATAATCAAAATAAACTCTTACAAAAGACTTCCTAACATGCCCCCTTAATTTATGGGTGGAAGAACACATAAATTGCTTCAAAGATATTGAAAACATGTGCTAGAAAGCCCTTTCATAAACAAATTAGCTAATTGGCAAGAACCAATATATATTCAACCTTTAATTCGTAGTTTATAACCAGTTTTAAAAAGAAATGCATGTGAAGTTTAATATAATATTTTTGATTGTGGATGTTGAACCGGGTTAGCAACCATGTACATTGTGCTAATATTGTCACAATATATAACACAAGGCAAATACCACATATCACCTATAATTGAACAAGAAAATTATGAATCCAAAATAACTTAATAGTTAAGGAAGTACAAGCTTGATATTCATCTTTGGAACTTTAGCGAGAAATAATGTTATTTTTTAGTAGATCAAGAAACTAAATTTGAACCAAGAAACATATAATATTCATTCATCGATTGATGAGTATCCAAAGTCTATTGTGTCCTTAATATATTAAAGAATATGTTTAGCACATTGCATATATTCTAAACATGGAATGCATATGTTGACACACTTGATTAATAATAAATATAATATCTAGATGAGTGAAAGTGAGATCTTGTAAAGCATCAACCAAGCTCTAGTATTGGGTAGGATTATTTTATAAAAAAGAATTACCTTTAGGAAGATATTCCAATGGAAGAATAGGAGTAGCAACTGATTTTAAAGTAGTGAGACCGCTACACAATAATAAGGATCAACATATTTCTTGTTAATGTAAGAACATACCATTTATATTATATGAGGATTGAATGCTTAAGAAATAATTTAACCTCCTAAAATTGTGCATGGAAAACTCAAATTGAAGACACCTTAATAAATGATGCTCAAGAGATAAACTAGAGTAAAATCAGTATAAATAAAAAGAACAATCATAGACAAATATTAAATTATTTACCTTACTACTAGAAAAACCAATAGAAGTGAAAAAAGTAGTGAATCAATGAAACCATGCATGGGGCACTTATTTAAGCCCATATAAAAGCTTTCTGCAACTTACACACACAAGTAGGATGTTAAGAATCAATATAACTAAGTGGTTGTATCATATAAACAACTTTTATGAGAACACGATAGAAAAAAGAATTTTTAACATCAAGTTGAGTAATATGCCAATTATGAGAAATAGTAAGAGAAAGAACAATACGAATTATTGTTGGTTTGATCATAATATGCCATAAAATGAGAAATAGTAATATGCCATCAAATGACGAACACTGAGTATAAACTTAGTGGTGCTATAATCATAAATATAGAAGGTATAATTAATCATATGGCGTATATATATCGAGTTGGTAAGTCTAATCATCTTAAATTTAGCATCAATATGTAATTAATTAGAATATCATTTCTAAGTACCTTTTATATATAATAACATTTATACACTCACAAGATTTTGTTGCTGTAACATACTCATAGAATATAATCATATTATATAAGCATTATAAAATATCACGTAGTAGCTTATTATATATTCTCGTCATAATTAAGTCATTAAATCATATGTACTATGAATTATCAACTCTATTTATGGTTCATTGTAAAATCACCAATTGTCTATATTGCACTTTAATTTCTTAGTTTATAACTGTAATCGATAAACACATGCTTATACATCTATAATTAATTCCTTTGTAATATTATAACAACATTTTATTAGCATTAGAATGCTATAATCCTACAATATCATTCAACCATAAGTTTCATAACAATAATATATATATATCACTTTATCATATGTCCATAACCAACATCATCACTGTTATAAACATTTTCAGGATATAATGAAATCTTGTAAGTACTGGAAAGTATCATCTTTTCATTCTGCCATGTATTCCTTTCATTAGCAATTCATAAGATATTAAGGAATATGAATCATTAACTTTATTAACATTTTGCATATAAATGCCATTAATGAATAACATTGTAATCTCAACATGCCATTATTTCTTGTGAGCTAAGCTCAAATGACTGCATGTCATTTCCTCAATAGCATAACCTTGCCTTTTGTATTGGCATTATTAATATCCATATAGAAACCATCATGTTTCTATAAACATTCATATATATGTGCATTTGTAATGCACCTATAATAACATTAGCTTTCATTTGCATTATAATTAGGAAATAATGCATGTTTGTATATATGTAGTCATGCTATGCATTCTCCCTCTACTTTTCCTGTAACATTTCCTTTCATTTTGTATGATTGTACACAATCTTGTACTAGGTCTCATTTTGTACCGGTACCGATCCTCTTAGGAACCCGATTCTTTTAGGAACCAACATTATCATACGGCTTTTAAGCCCAACTTATAGCCCATCATCATATAGTATGACTCAAAGAGCCCGGCCTCTGGCCTAATAATATATCATATATGACCCAGTACATATAATACAACCTATAGCTTGACCTTTGGCCCATTAATATTATTATCATATCATTTCCACCTTATAACATCATAATATGCCATGAATATGAATGGATATATAAATGAATTATAGCATGATATGTATATCGTATGATGAGAATAACTAAGCATCATAATAAAATATCATAAATAATCATTATCATACATTCAGTAACATTATATTTAATAAGGATCATGTCATATCGCACATACATCAAAATACCAGTGATTGATCCTTAATTAGTTGGCCACGAGATGAAAATCCATCAACCATCAATCACCATTAACTATCATCACCAATCATGATACATTATAGATAAAATACCTCATTTAATATAACTATCAACTATAAATATAATATCTCATACATTGCTCTTTTATAATGGTGTATTAGTCTCTGATACCTCTATGATACAAGATCCCATATACCGATACTTCTTGTACCCTTAGTGTCGCACCCTGAATTTTGAGTCTCTTGGGCGGATTAGGGCAAACCGGGTTTATTCCATCACTGTCTTGCCTTTACGGGCGTTCCCGGTTCACCCTGGTCCGGTTCTGGGGCTTGGTTTAGGGTTGCTAGTGTGTTTTTTGGCATTTGGGCCACTTACCCGTTCGGGTAAGTCAAGAGACCGAATAGGGTATGTAACATACCCGATCGGGTATGTTACTTACCCTAATCGGTTCCTTAGGATACCCGATTGGGTAAGCTCCCCAAAACCGTTTTTAATTTGAATTTATGTTATTTTGGCGGGAGGAACTTAAGGGCTAGGGTTTTCAAATCTGATTTTTCTCTCAATTCATCAAAAGAACACGATTTGAAACTTGATTTTACTTTGAAATTTGATTGAAACTAATTGAATTTGATAGAAACTAACTAGAATTCAACTTGTTTTAGCTAAATACATAAACTCCTAAGTGTTTTGATTTGGTTTGAGTTGTTGATTACCTTAACATCTTGGATTTGGATTGGAAAAGCTTCAAGTAGCATTGGAGATTCGACAAAGG
>CANYBF011552636.1:0-17699 GCA_948192965.1 Dalechampia spathulata | reverse complement strand
AAGCATGAGCAACTTTACAATGATTCTCATATTCATGGACATGCAAGAATTCATTCTTCCATTAATCATTAAGCATAATAAACCATCTAAACACCTTTCAAACATCATTTACAACCCTCAATCATCAACTACAATGGCTACAATAAATAATGTAAGTTAGGGTTACATAGTCTTCACACATCTAAAGAGAAAGTGGTTTGGTTATGCATAACAACAAATTCAACACTTCTACTTTCCTATTCCTTCATCCTTCAATCTACATCTGTATTTTATACACAATCAACACAACCCTCAACAACTTACATCATGAAGAATAAGAAGAAGAAGAAGAAGAAGAAGAAGAAGAAGAAGAAGAAGAAGAAGAAGAAGAAGAAGAAGAAGAAGACATACATATCGTTAAGTTAAAGTAAAAGTAAAAGAAGTATAAAGGTTGACATCTACTTATGCTCTTACCTTGATTGATTATTTCTCTTAGGTTAGGATGGAAAGAGAATAAGAAAAGGAAGAATCGTATGTTTTGTGAAGAAGGAAAGAAAAACCTAATTTTAATTTGCTTCCTCCTTGTTAATCATATAAAATTTATCTTTGACTTTGATAAAGAAGAAGCCTATCACATATAGACATTTGGCAATCCTATATTACTTCCTTCTACCATTTTATTTCATCTTGCATAATTATTATGATAATATACTTATATAATATTACACTAATCACTCATTTAATATAACATGACCGTAAGTCTTACATACTTTTAATTTCCAATTATACCCTTAACATGTCATGTAATGCCTTTTTCTTATCTATACATATACTTATAGTTATAATATACATGCCTAGTAAACCTTAAATCAAAAGTACATATACCATTTTTCTCCAATTCACGCATTCATCAATCATCCTTGATATCATGTACCAAAAATAAATGCATATTAAAATGCTATGTAAACCAGGATGTGACACGGTAACCTCCCATTTAGACTTATTGTAAGCCTTGATGGTAGTCTTAGATAGCTTCAAGTCTAAAGGCTGGATCCCGAGCTTGGGCAATACTTTGAGAGGATAGATATTGATACCAAAACCATCATCTACCATGACATAATAAGTGGAGAAGTTCATAATATACACCACAATGAAAAGCACCTTGTTATGACAAATACCCTTTATTAGTAAATCTGCATCTAAGAAAGTGATCATGTTAGATTGCAACTCTCAGTTCACCAACTAACTCTTCATGCTAAAAGTAGAGGTAGATAGAAAAATCCTCATGCTAGAGAGTGCCTTGACAATGGCCCATCAATGCTGTTGGGAGGATAGCACCAAGTTCTAAATGCTGATATTAACCTGTGTATTTTTCAACTACTTGATGATAACATTATCAGATTGAACAACCTTATCAGTGGGTTGTAAAGCTAGAGCACTGCTTGGGTTAGCCTCATCCCCGGTAGGTCTAGCCTTTCTTAGCTTCTTCATAGCATCTAACTTCTTCCCTAGATTAGGAGGAGTGAACATCTTACCATTACAAGTCATGTTATGGACTCAAGAATATATCTTGTTAGCACCTAACCCTTTTTGTGGCTTGGGAGATTTAGATGCTAGCTTAGCTACCATGGGAGTCATGGCTGACTCCCCTTTCTTAAAACCCTAAACCTTTATTGATTCATATTTGAAGGAACCTTGAGTAGCTATAAACTTATCCTTTGAATTATCATACCATATATCAATAGTACCAATGTTGAACCCACCATTGCGCTAAAAGGTGATAGTAAGTAGTTGAGTGACCACCTCATTACCGAGAGGAGATAAGGAGTTAAGAACCAGAGATTATAGTAATCTTGATTGGAGCATATAGGTACGGTTGGCCTTATGGTAGTTAGGCAATAGGTTTGTCTTTATCAAGGGTTTGGATTTTTTGCAATCTTCGAGCTCACCTGAATCAATATGGTTCTGAATGACCTGTCTAAGAGAGAAATATTTATCAATGTTATGGTCATGATACTGGTGGTAATGATCATGATGTTAGTGGTAATGGTAGTAGGTTTTGGTGTCTACTGAGGGTGGGGGTGGTGTTTTGAAATTTAGCTCAAGTAGCTTAATGAGTTTATCTTTAAGGAGATGCATGAAAACCTTAGAAAGCGGTATCCTAAGATTCGAGTACCTCTGAGACTAGGTAATATTTTAAAGTATGTGATTTGGTGTTTGCAAGACATTGATATAGTGGGATTTATGTTGTATTTGGGTGTATGTGGTTGTTTTGCGTTAAGGAAGGAAGACTCTTTCTTCTTCAACCCCTCAATCTGCTTAATTTGTTGGTCTATGGAGTAGATGTCCTCGAAGGTATGGAATATTTGATAATTTAGCTTATCTTAGTATAGTGGAAGTGACCCCATAATAAGCTTGTTGATCATGTCTGACTCAGATGGCTTCTATCTAATCAGCACAGCTTTGTCCATCCACTAGTTAAAGTAGTCCATGAAAGACTCATTAGCCTTTTGCTTGACCATCTCCAGATCTAGTAGAGTGATATCAAAATGGGATTTGAACCCATACTGCTTGTAAAAAGCAATGTAGAGAGGCTTCCACTCGGCTATGGTTGCTTTTTTCAAACTGTGATACTAGGCTAACACTGGTCCCTCCAGTGAGATGAAGAAGAGTTAGACTCTTTGCTCATCCATAAGTTTGTAGTACTCATCATTATTGTGTAAGTCTTGAGATGATTCTTTGGATCCTTAACCCCACTATATTTGGGAATATATGGGAGCTTGAATTTACAAGGCAGCCCCTTAATAGCCCGGATAGAGAACTCATTGAAGTCAAGATTAGACCCTATGGCCTTAGTCTTCATGATAGACTAAGGTTGTTCTATCTTATGCTCTAGTGCAAAGGTCTTTGATTTACAAACATCATGCATGTAGAGGAAGACCTCGTCATCTATCTCAGCATCATACAGATTGATCATTTTCCCTTTATCCTTCATAGGAGCTGGTGGGTGATGTAATCTCTAGGACTGAGAGCTACTTGAATTTGTTATTGTAGTAGAGTCTTGAAGTCATTAGTCAATAGCTTGGCCATAAATTGGTCAATGAGCTGCTAAACAATGATAAGTGAAGCATCATCAAGCACTGAGCAAAAAATGTTTGATGGTGAAGTGATATTCTTAGCAAACTATGAATTTGACATGGTCTACATATGATAGAGAGAGTTAGCATGAATGCATGTGTATGTGTATGTGATTACATGTGATGTACATGATGCAGTACGTAGGATGTATGCATGACCTATGCTAGGAAACATCCAACATTATGATTGTAAGAGAAAATAGTTTATGGAAATTATGCATGAGCATGCATGTATGCATGTTAGATAGAAAACAAAAAATGGTTAGTGAACATGTAACATACAACAGTGCTCCTGACTACCCTTATACCTCCACAAAGATTGGTCGGGCTAAAATCTCCTAGGTGGGATACTAGCCCAGGGTTACACTGGGAACTCAAGGCTTGAAACTCTAAGCATGTGAGGCAAGCAAAAGATGATCATTGCCTGATCATATAAAGGATTATAGCAAATATTCAACAACATTTTGACATGATAATATTACTATGATAAGAGAATACCAATGGAATAGGCATGTGGTACGTGACCAATATAGAATCATGAGAGGATTCTGTGTCTTAGTGGAGCAAAATGACATGATGATATTGTTATGATAAGAGAATGCTAATGAAATAAGCATGAGGTATACAACCATCACAAAATCATGAGAGGATTCTAACTCTTATTAAAGCAATACAAGGTGATAAAATAGGTCAGATTTAGGCAAATCCACTGATATGATAGGATACAAATCCATATAACATGCGAATAAAGGGTCTTAGTTTTGGAATGTTGCTATGGCTAGTTATATAAGCTTTAGTTTGGTAAGAATAAGTTAAGGTCCCTTGCCACATTGTTTATAACCTATCCAGCTGAATGTTATCATTGATATAAGACTATACCTAGCGTCTATCTATCAGGAATCATCAACAGTCAATGGTACAAGGCAATGAGTGATGAAGGCAGATTTGCTTTCCCGAGGAGTCGAATAGAGTCCAAGGTAATCACTCTCTCACAATTTGATATGGGACAAACAATGGTGTGCAAATGTAAACTATGTATGTACAATGCAATATAATTACCTCAGCTAAAATGGGAAAAGTGATATGAAACTAAGAGATTTCGATGCCATCACACTTTTTCCATAGGTCCTAGTGGAGTCACAACTATGGAAGGGGCTTTTGCTACCACCCAAAATGAGGCTTGCAATGCACGAACCAAGGGCCCACTTGGAGCTAAAACACAGTCTTCTCAAGGAATGAGATGTACTCAAAAGAGTCGTAAGATGGAGTCATCATTGGATGGTTGTATAATTGGTTCAATCTACCCATTAGCATGAGTGCTAAGTCAAACCCTTCAAAGATGGGTTTGGGTGGTGAAGATCTATTCATTCAAAGTTTCAAGTTCTCTTTTACCATTTTAGTCGAGTTAATTGCCTAGGTAGATGAGAATTCATGAGCATGAAATAAGCATACAATGGGGTATAGCATAGCAGTAATCATAGCAGATATATCATGGCATGATGATATGGCAATCATGGTATGTCATATTAATGACATGTGAAATAACATGGCATAGGCATGATATGTGAGATAATATAGCATAAGCATGAAATGTGAAATAATATGGCATAAGCATGAAATGTGAAATAATATGGCATAGGCATGATATATGAAATGATATAGCATAGGCATAACATGTGAGATGACAAGGCATATGCATGACATGTAAGATGACATGGCACAGGCATGACACGTCAGGTGATATGGCATATGCATGACATATCAGGTGACATGGCACAGGCATGACATTTCAGGTGACATGGCACTGGCATGACATGTGAGATGACATGATACATGCATGACATGTGAGGTGACATGGCATAGGCATGATATATGAGATGACATTGCATAGGCATGACATGTGAGATGATATGGCATAAGCATGACATGTGAGATGTAAGTTGACATGGCATAGGCATGACATGTGAAATTACATGGTATAGGTATCATATGTGAAATGATATGGCATAGGCATGAAATGTGAGGTGACATGGCATAGACATGACATGTGAAATAATATGGCATAGGCATGACATGTAAGGTGACATGGCATAAGCATGACATGGTATGGTATACATCATATAACAATGATAAAAGAAGCATAGCAGCATGAATGAAAAACAATAATGGCCCGAAGAAAGAGATTAAAGAAGATAAGGGATACACGAGGAATTTAGGGTTAAATCATACAAAAATAGAGGAATAAAGCTATTCTATTACAAAGAATCTTTATCGATACAAAAATTTGACACATTAAACAATGTCTCAACCACTCAGGAATAGTCAACCTTGGCAGTATGAGTTGAAAATGCATGAGTGATAATGCAAAAATACAAGCAAAACCGTTAATAGCAAACAAAATTTAGGACTGGATCAATTAATTTAGTACCACGTAAAAGTATGAATCAAGAGCCAAAGTTCGATGAATGTTATGGCAACAATCATGAAAGAGTGAATTAACACAACCCAAATCGTGAAAAATCATGCAAAATTAATCAATTTTAGGTAAAATTGATCAATAGTAAAACTAGACTTTCTAAGATCATATAAACCATCACTTAGAAACAAATCAATGTCCAATCAAGCCAAACATGTCAAGCAACATAATAAATATAATTAAGATAGCAGTAATTGATTAATTAAGTAAAATGAGATGATTTAATAGCAAAATCATAAGCAAATGATTAAGGCATAATGAATGAGAGTCGCTAACATCACTAAATGTCAATAATAGATAGCAAACTCAATCAACTAAAGCCAATCACATCATCAAACATCAATTAAACAAAGTAAATAAGAATTTAACTTGATTTAAAACCAAAATTAATGAGATATAGATACTATGATGAACTTGGATCATTAGGGCTACAGTGAAGCCTTTAATGCTATTGAGAACTTCACTTTTATCAGAAAATAAGTAAAATCAAGCAGAAAATAAGTAAGCAGAAAATCAAGAAGATGATATGTGTAGCATATCACATGTTATGTGCCATATGTAAGCTATGTGTGGCATGCATCATGTGATGTGTGTAGCATGTAATAAACTAGTTTTGAGGGAAAACTCATTTTTAGGCAAAAATACAAAGCAAACTCAAATCTCAGTAGATTTAACAATCATGGTAGATCATTTTAGGAATAAGCAAGTAATATAATCCATTAAATCATATGTGATTGAAGCCAATCATCAAAACAAAGCTAAAATCATAAACCCATAACCAAATTAAAAGGAAAAAGAAAGAAGAATAAGCATTCAACTCACCAAAACTGATTAGGATTTTGAGGTCTTGATTGTAAACATGATTAGGGATCTAATTAGGGTTAAGTAGTCTTTAATCCTAGATTAATGACTTAATTGATTGTTTAATTAAGTGAGATTTAATTTTGACAGAGTTTAAGCAAGTTTTATTAATTTTTGAACCCTTTTCCATAAATAAAAGGCTTATATTTATAAGTGTGGATGATGGGATTAGGGAAATCACATTAGCAATGTGGGATTTTGGAAAGATATATGCTATATGTGCAGCATATAATTCTATATGCACAACATATAGCCCAGAAAAAGGCTATACGCATAGCATGTAGTAGGAGATGCCTAACACATCATAAATTTGACCTATGTGCACTACCCAACGTAGGCACATTGGGATGTGTTCCATAAGTCAAAGAAGCATCATTTGAGACCCTAAGGCATGGTTCCATATAGAGCATATTAGATTTGCTCAGGAAAAGGCTACCCATCAAACATATATTTTTGTGATATACGTAGCATGTGGCACTATATGCTTTGCACATCAGAAAATGCACACTATATGCTCCACCCTCTATAAGCAAAATGTAACATGCTCCACATGTCCAAAATACTTAGGAGAAGTATAAAGGCATGTGTGAAAATCAGGGTCAATATCAGGGACTTATACCCAGTCAATTCCATAAAAACCTAAAACTGTAGCGTGTGGGCGAAGAGTCAGGGTCAACAATAGCAAACCCATTGACCTCACTCTTAGGGACAACATTCATTTATTGAACCCAACCATTAAATGATAAGGATCTCAACTTATTGATAGTTAATCCTCTCCTTATATTGGTTAGATGATTATACCATCAAGAATCAACCACTAGTAGTGCTAAAATCCCTATGTTTTCCTAAGGTTATGTTTATACATTAATAAAAAGAAATAAGATAAAATAAAAGCTCAATAAATTGAAAACCTTATAAAAGTTAGCTTAGAAAAAATTAGAATGATCCACTATACTAAAACTCAAAGGGGAATTTTAGGAAGAAATTAAGGTTTAAAAAATGATAAAAGGCCAATAAGCTAAAAACCTTACAAAATATGACTTATGTAAAAGTTAGGGTAGAAAAATAATTTTTACTAAGTTAAAAATTGATAAAAATGGCTTATAGGTTACTCACTTAAAGAAGCAACAGACTTCTATTGAAGTAAATATGTTAACCTCGCTTCACTATATCAAAGCTAATAGACTTCCTTACTCCATTTATTTAGTAATATACCCTAACATTAAATCCTTATGACTAGATAGGTTGACAAACAAGGATTATGCCATCAATCTAAGAATTACCACTCTTAGCCAAGAAGGGATAATGATTAGCTAGCTTATGGTTGTATAATTGAAAAATAGTCATAAATAGATATAATGATTTGTAACTAGTAATTAACTCATAGCTGAGTTGGTATCAAAAGTCTTAATTATGTATGTATGGGCAGGATGGTAGTCTTGATGTAGAGCGATCATGCGAGAGATGACATTTGAGAGCCTTCCTGAAGCAAGGAGTGGACTTCCCAAGGAGCTCTTTTGAGGAATGAAATAGATCTACAAGAGCTTGCATATGGAGTCATTATCCGTATGGTTCTAGGAAAATAGTTTAATCGATCCATAACATAAGAGCTAGTTAAACCTTTTAAAGATGAGTTTGAATGGTGAAAATCTATTTCTATGAGTTTTATATTTCAGTTTTACCATATTAATATATTAATTGTATCTAGTAGATCATTAGCATTCATAAACATAAATATCATACAAATACCATGGCATGGCAGCATGGGTATAAAAGCATAGTAGCAAAATAAAGTAGATATAAGCTAAAAAGAGATTAGATAATCGAGGCGTATAAAATGAAATGAATGTAATTACATCAATTAGGAGGGGTGAAAAATATAATAAATGACATATTTAATTACAAATTGGTCTTCAAGAATATAAAATTTAGACTTTGAGCAACGTCTCAATTCCTTCGTTTAATAGTGGAAAAGTCAACTCCAACCAACACAAGTAAAAATGCATAATAAAAAAAATAGATGATTAAAATATTGTAATTAAATATGAAACTTGTAATTTAAGGATTAGGCTAATTAATTTAAGTTAATAGTAAGCTTAAATCATATTTAGGAATGTCTTAAAGTTCAAAAATCAGGTTAAAAATGCATTTCAAGCTAAAATAAGTGATTCTAATTCACATAGAGTATAATGTGTGTAGTACATTGTAATGAATAGTAATAATATGCTACACATATTATAGGTCTTGGATGAAAACCAGATGTGAAAATGTTAAATTTTACCAAAATTAGTCATGAACCATCATTTTAAAGATTTCAAACTCCTTTCTTTTGATTATTTAGACTTAAGAAATGCATTTAAATCAAACTTGATCATTTTAATTTGGCATATTTCACATAAATCAAGAAAACTTTAATTTTATGCTATAACCTTAAAGAAATGGATGGTTTATGATTAACCAAAATCATTTATGCAATTATGAAGCAAAAATGCTATTAAAAAGATCAATTTTTAAATAAAAATTAATGAAAAACTTGTAAAAACTTTACCCATATTACAACATGAACTTCATATTGTAAGGAAACAACCATGTATATCATAAATTTGGTAGTGTGCATCACACATTAGGAAAAATGCAAGACATCGAACCCAATGATAAGAATGTCACAAACCCTTATGCATACTAAGATATAGCTCCTATGGTAGTTAAATTCCTGTCCTATTGAACCTTCAAACTAGAAAGTACGAAAACATAAATAATCAGGCTATGGAAGAAGAGAAAATGTCATAATTAGATTGATAAGTTAATCCTAATTCCTTGTGTAATTAGAAGAAATCAAATCCTCACTCTCACTATAATAAAAAAACATGCTAAAAGCATGAAGAGAATGATAATTATATTGATTCCAGATATGAATAAAAGTTTACAAAAGCTTCTAGTTATAGTAGTAACTAATCCTACTCCTTCAAGGATTTGGAATTCTTAATCCAAGTAGGGTTTGGAAAGTCTAAACCAAGAATAACTTGGTTATTCTACGCCCACTCTAACTTAGAAGATAAATAAATAAAATAAAGTTAAAATTACATGGAAACTTATGCAATCCAATTAGGCTAGGAATTGGCCTAATTAATATTCCTTATTGGGTTCTAAATAGCCTTAATTTATAATCTAACATGTCATACTCCTTCATAGACTTATAAAATAAGGTTATAGATTTTTAATAAGACCCAAATGGCATACTTTAGGCTTTATTCTCTTTCATACATGCCTCAAGCAAGGTTATGGCCTTAGGTAGCTCTTTAAGCTTTAGATAACACTTATAGAAGGCCTGCTCTTGAAGCTCTATTGTGATTTGTTCTTGAATAAATGCATTCATGGTTGTATTATACTTATTTGCACATGACCTTATGATCGGACCACTTGGAATAGTCAATGGTTCTTCCTTCTTACTTCTTGTGCTCTTTTGAACTCCATTTACATTTGGTAGATCCTTATCAATATGCCATATGTTACTAGGCATAAAGCAAAATTTTGAAAAATGAGATGAGGAAACAATAAAAAGACAATAAATTAGAAGGAAAGAATGAAAGAGAATCATAACAGAAAGTGCTTTCAAAGCTTACCAAGGTTAGCAAATGATTTTCCTTGATTCCAAATGCTTCGAGAAATAAATTAGTGTAAAAATTAATCCTAATTAAGTCCAATTAGTGATTAATTAATCTCTAAATTAATTTTAGTAGAGTTTCAATATTGTTAGTCATTTTGCTTAATTTTTATGAAATACTCGATGAGTATTTATAGTGTTTGGTTAAAAGGGTATTTTTTAAAAGTTTTCAATATGGGATATTCTGCCAAAAATGAAATATGTACCATACATTGCATGTGATATTGCTATGCACATTATCAAAAATAAACATAAGCATGAATATCATGTAAACAACATGGGATGATAACATGATTATAAACAACATAATAATAAAATAAAGTAGATATAGGCTAAAAGGGATTAAAGAATCAAAGGGTAGGAAATGGAATGAATGAATAATTACATCAAATAAGGGGTGTAAAATAGAATAAATGATATATTCTATTTCAAATTGGTCCTTAAGGATGCATAATTTGGACATTAAGTAATGTCTCCATTCAATAATGGAAAAGTCAATCATGGTTAGCATGAGTAAAAAGTGCATGAGTGAAATATTATAATTAAATACAAAAATCATAATTTATAGATTTTCCTAATTAATATAAGCTAATAGCCATTTTAAATCATGTTTAAGAATGATAAAAGAATTTGGAAACATGGTTAAAAATGTGTTTCAAGCTAAAATGGGTGATTTTGATTTATGCAAAGTGTAATATGTATAATACATTGAAGTGAATAGCAACAATGTGCTACATATATTATAGGGAATTTTTTATGCATGTTGTAATGAATAGTAGTAATATGCTACATATGTTGCAGATTTAGGGTAACAACTAGATGTGAAGATGCCAAAGTTTTATTAAAATTAGTCATAGGTCATCATTTTTTAGATTTTGGAATCCTTTTTTCTCATTTAGATATAAGAAACATTTTTAAATTAAGCTTAAACATTCTAATTTGATATGTTTTTTATTAATCAATAAAACTCTAATTTTTGAAAATGAGTTTTCAATGCTAAAACCGTAAAGAAATAGATGATTAATAACCAATACAAATCATTTATGCAATGTGAAGTAAAAACTGCTAGTAAGAAGTTTAATTTTTAAGCAAAAATTGATGAAAAATCACATAAAATTTATCTAGATTAGAACATCCTTCACACATTATAGAGACACGATAACATGTATCACATATTACATGGAAAATGCAATATGTGATACATATTATTATGTAAAAGGTAGAAATTTGAAAAGTGCAATAACAAAATAGTAGAAAAACACCAAAATAAGGAAAAAAATGCATGAAAATGATAAAATAAAAGTGCTTTTAGACCTTACCAAGGCTAACAAATGATTTTCCTTGATTCCAAATGCTTGGGGAAATAAATTAGGCTAAGAAATTAATCATAACTAACTATAATTAGTGTTTGAGTTAATTTTGGTAAAGTTTTAGTGTTTTAGCCAATTCCTAGTTGATTTTTATGAAATATCTATCATATATTTATAATGTTTGAGTTAGCAAATGTTAGTATGGCAATCAATGGAAGTATATTTCAAGAATATTCTTGTCATTTGATTGAACTAATTCCATGTGGCATCCATTTAGATTAACTTTGAGTTGTCATTGCCCCATCACCATATATTACTACGTTAGTTTCTCTTTGCCATATCATTTTCCCTCTTACTTTTTACTTAATTTTATTTAATGATATGAAATTACAAATCTTTTGACTAACATAAAGAGATATAAGTGAAAACCCTAAAATTTTTACTACTATCTTACTATTTTTATGAACTTTAATCTATTATGTTTTGTTTTCAAGAAATAATCAACTTTTTCAAAAGATCCATTGGAGAAGAGTTATCTAAAAGCATTTGAAAAATGATGTGTGATTAGGAGATTATGACATTTAGTAGACATACATTTAAGTATTGTAAGTTTTATTAATTCATGCTTATGCTTTTTTAATTTTTTTATGAAATTTGATTATCTTTATGAATTAATTGGTTGGTTTTGATGCTATTGGGTTGAAATATTTGGAATGAAATATAGCAATAGAAGATTACTTTAATTGAGAGAAGGAAAATGTGTTTTAATGTTAACTTTGATGAATGATAACGTAGGTGGGAAATGATTTTGTATTAACTTTAAAAATTGATGATTGCATGTTATTTGTTTAAAATGTTTATGAATTGATGTAAGTAATATATTGTAATATAGTACCTGATTTTGAATACTTCACTATATAGATGCATTATATTGGTGTCAAAAATAAGATGAAAGATTATAATGTTAAGTTGGTTGGATATATTAATTGGTGTAGTATTGATAAGATATCAAAAATCAAGATAAATAGTATGGTAAAGGAATTAGGGGTGGTATAGAAGGAAACATTTTATTGGTTGAGCAAAATTAGAAAGGTTCAAATAGGTTGCATAGATTGAAGACTTATGTAGTTGCATTGGAAATGTTTATAACTATGAGTTTGTCAAGGTTTATAGATCTGTAAGCTAAAATTAGGGAATTAATGGTAATAAGTGTTATAGAAATTACAAGTAAAGGTGATGGTATGATGGAAGGTTTTGATCATTTAGAAGATAATGGAGATGATGAAACATATACTTATGATTATCATATGGTTTAAAATATGATGATTAAGGGGGAGTTGATGATCAAGGGGAACCTGGTGATCAAGGGGAAGCTGATGATCAAGGGTAGTTGCACTTTGATGGCACAATCAACAGAAGAGGTGCAAGTATAAGGGTTATGTTGATCACTTGTAAAGGTGAATTGATCATGCTTTCAAAATGGTTGAGCTTTCCAGTCACCAATAATATGGCCAAGTATGAAGCATGTTTATTTAGGCTTGAAGCATTGCTAATGGTCAATGCCCAAGATGTGGAGGTATCTAATTATTCAATGCTTGTCATTTACCAGTCCATGGTTGAGTGGGATGTTAGAGCATAAAGGCTCAAGCCTTACACTGAATACATGAAGCTCATGATTTGCAATTTTAGCTCATAAGTTTATTCATACTCCGCATGATGAAAATTAAATGGCTAATGTTTTAGCTACATTGGCTTCAATATGTGAGTGATCGTAGTGTCAAGTTCAACCTATGTTCATTGAACAGTCAAGGATTCCTTGTTGTGAGGGAGAATGGGTTTTGGCACT
Organism: Dalechampia spathulata; assembly: GCA_948192965.1. Taxonomy (NCBI): domain Eukaryota; kingdom Viridiplantae; phylum Streptophyta; class Magnoliopsida; order Malpighiales; family Euphorbiaceae; genus Dalechampia; species Dalechampia spathulata. The sequence continues at coordinate 4,426 of CANYBF011552636.1, read as the reverse complement.
AGATCAGCAAGATGAGACTCTATGATATGCTGATATCATAAATTTTTTGAGAACTAATGCTTATCCGAAGGAGGCTAATAAGATTGATAAGCTAACTTTTTAAAGGCTAGCATTTAACTTTACCTGGCATCAAGATTCTCTATAAAAGAACAGTGGATGGTCTGTAACTTTAGTACATGTCAGGGAAGGAGATCAAAACAATCATCTAGACATTATACACTAGTGTTTATAAGTCCCATATGTTCATTATGTACAAAAAAGATACTACACCAAGGGTATTTTTAGCTTACCATAGAGATAGACTGCATACAATTTATGTTACGATGTCATAAGTGTCAGATTCACAAAGATCTGAGTCACATACCACCAATCGAATTGTGAAATTTAACGATGTCATGGCCCTTCTTAGCTTAGGAAGTTAATATTATGGTTGAGATCCATCCTAATACTTCTAATAGGTATTAGTACATACTGGTAGTTATTGACTACTTCTCTAAGCAGGTGGAGGCAAAATCCTACAGTAAACTGGGGGCAAAGTAGGTTGTCAAGTTTATAAAGAAGAATCTCATATATCGATATAAGGTACCATATCATTTAGTGTCCGATAATAAGGTGTAATTCCAAGGCTAAGTGTTGATTTACTATAGAGATATGGGATTGAGCATCACTGATCTTCTCCATATCACCCTCAAGCTAATGGGGCAATCAAAGGAACCACTAATACGATCAAGCAAATCTTAACCAAGATAGTGTAAACTTATCAGGATTGGTATGAATAGTTACCATTTGCTTTATGAGATTATAAAACCACTATAATAAGTCCTACGGGTGCTACCGCCTACTCTTTAGTTTATAGGATAAAAGTCATATTGCTAGTCGAAGTGGAGCTAAAATCATTTTAAGTTATTATGGATGCTAAGTTACTAATAGTTGAGTGGAAGAGGGTTAGATATGAACAACTAGTTGGCTGAAGGCTCTTTATCATCTACAGCTTTACAAGAAGCACATGGTAAAAGCATTTGATAAGAAGGTCAAGCTTATTGCCATATAGGAAGGTGATTTAGTTCTAAAGCAAGTTAGATTGGTTATCTACAACCTACGTAGAAAGTTCAGACATAACTAGGAGGGTCCATTCCTAGTTAAGATTTTATGCAAAAGCATCATCTGCATTTTAAATTTGGAAGGGAATAAGTTATTGAAGCCTATTAACCTTGATCAATTTAAAGAGGTGTTTTGTTTAGAGTAAATGGCAAAACAAAGAGCAAAATAAAAATGAAATTTTGGTGAGTTGAAAACCTGCATAGGTAGTTCACGTAAAAATTAAGATAAAGAAAAGATGCTTGCTCTATAAGTTGAAAATCTACTTTGATGGCTCAGGAAAAAGTTAGAGCTCCTAAAAGCAAAAGGAGAGCATGAAAATAATTGATCAAAAAATCTCACAAATGACTGGTCAATGACAGAGGTTAAGTCTGATGCATATTGGAGCTTTTGTGCTACTTTTAACATTTTTCATGCAAATGTTTTAATCTCATCAATGTAAATGGAACACATGTTCATAAACTTAGCCATAAGTAATATTAATTTCAAATACAAAGCACTAACTTTTTTTATTGTATAAAATTTTATTACCTAATAATTTTTGTAGTACATAAATCTAAGTGTGGCACAATACCCATAGCTTATACTCATCATCTGTAGTAGATCTAAATCTAGGAATCTTTACTAGCATGATCCTGTGATAAGGCCAGGTCCTCTCCATATGCTCTAGAAAGTAGGACAATAGTCATCCTCCCTCAAATTCTATCACTTGAGGGATAGTCTATATGTGGTCGTACTGACGATAAACTCTAGTAGGACTGTAGTGAGTGCAACGTTTGAATCCCAGTAGTAGAATGTAGTCTATGTGCATCCTCACCATTACATGTTGTATATGTCATAAAAAATAGGTCCACTTGACCTCACTCTAAGGGATAGCCCCCATCCACTCAATTCAGCCATCGAATGTTAGTGTCCTTGCTTTGCTGAAGGTGTAGCCTCTTCTCATATGGCTACAAGGTGCATACCTCTATGGATCACCCATTGGTGGTGCCAAAACCCCTAACTTCTTCTAGAGCTAGATCTTTAAAAAAAAGAAAAAAATAGAAAAAAGCTCACTGAGTTAAAAACCTTACAAAAGGCTTCTCAAAAAAAAATTAGAGCGACCAGTTGAGCTAAAAGCCCAAGGGGATAATTCAAGTAAAAGTTAGCATCCAAGCATAATCAGATATTTTGATGAGTCAAAAACCTCATAAGAGGTGATTTATGTAAAAATTAGGGCAATTATACAACTTTTCTAAGTTAAAAACCTGCAAAGGTGACTTAAAATTCATACTTGCAGTAAAAGCCAACTCCGTTGAGGCATCTAAACTGACCTTACTTCACTTTATCTAGCCCATTAATCATCTCTGCCATAATCATTAGAAAAAGGGCCCAACCCTGCTCCATTTGGTTTATCACTGGACCAATCATCAGATCCCCATGATCGAATGAGTCAACGAATAGAAACTGTTCTAGCAATTCATATCATGTTACCCTCAGCTTTTAAGGGGCAATTACCAACTTGTGGCTGCATAATCAAAAGATAGCAGGAAAATTTACAAAGCTTTCTGTAGTTAGTAGTGACCTTGCTATCATTGGGCTGACGTCAAATGCCCTTATCAGATAAGGAATCATCTTACTAATAAGCATCGACATCATTAGCATCATCATCATGCTATATGTGACTTCAAGGATAGCAGAACTCCTCATACATCAGATACAGCTCTACATGTCTAAACTGGAAAACATAGGTAGTTGGATCCCAAAACTACATAGTAGCATGCAGAAAAGCAATGTTGATAGAGACCTACTAGAATGTCTTCAAATATTGGAGTCTAAAATTACTTAGTCATCCCCACCCAGTATCACCCGACTAGTGGTAGATGGTATGGAAGGTAGAGAGTGTTTGCCAAGTCATTATCTATTCTTACACAGAAGAACAGATGAGTTATGTTTCAATAAAGAAGCATAATGCATGATATTCTTGCAAAAGAATAACTACAGCAAGCATTTTGGGTTTCACTATTAAATCCAAAATATACAAGGTTCAATCAGTCGATAATTCTCAGTGTTCGTATACTACAACCTGTGTATACTAGGCTTTCATGCTAGTTTACACTATTCTATCCTATGACCTAATACATAAGCCACAAAGTTTCTACACCATGCATATAGTATCTAATGTCACGTCTGCCCTAGGTATCATGATCTCATGATTGCTCCTTATCCAAACTAGGACTGTCAAGGACCTCAATGTTCTATTGCTCTAAGCATGTTATCAGCCAGATGATCTCTCTACCCATCCACTCAGTCATCTAAGCATAACAATCTTGCTCCTCTTATTCTAAGCACTAACTCATCTGCATTAACATAATCATATAGGCATATAAGTCATATATTCATGCATAAGCATCATAAACATAATCATAACAAGTACTTACTTAGACTTCCTACATCTCAGAGCTGTGGTAGCGACGCAATCCTGTTAACAGCCTTATAGCATCGGTCATGGCATCCTGAGGCACCTATATAAGTCAAGCACATATCAAATCCATAAAATTAGCAGCATGCTAATGCACTTCACTTACTCACATGAGTAGTGTTTGATAAATCAAACTCAATCTCATCCCTTATTGGTAGTGGGTAGGATGTCTCATATGGACGGCCTAGCTTATTATACATGTAGATCATAGAGTTCTAAGGCCACATCAGTTGACCCTCATTGAAACCCTGGGGACACTCATATCCAGGGGGCATATCTAAACTGTCGATCTCTAGTCTTGATGGTGTTGCTCTAGATGCAACACTACATGATCTCTTTGAGGTACCACCACCTTTGGAACTACCAATAGCTGGTGAACCATGGTGTCCACCTCTGCCACCAGAAGTCTCGGGCCTGCTGATCACATGTTTTTATGTTGCTTTTTCATGATCATTTCATATGTGTTTTAAGTATTTTGTTTTAGTTTTCTTTAAGTTTTACTAGGTATTTTGTATATTTTTGTTATTTTACTAATTTTGGTGGTGAGAAGTCCCAAAATATTGTTTTGAGGACAATTTAAGAGAATTTTCAGGAAAAATAGGCAAAAATTAGCTAAGTAAGAAAGAATAGTGTTCAAAGCAAGATGCACGACTCGTGAACCTGTCACGAGTCGTTACAGAAGAAGTCCCTAAAAGAAGAATGCATTGCACGACTCGAGAAAGTCAGTACGAGTCGTTACAGAGGAGAGAAAGAGAAAGCAAAGGCAAAAGATGAAGTGCACGACTCGTAACAAAGAGCACGAGTCGTTACAGAAGAATTTATATTTTGAAATCACAAAGTGCATGACTCGTGAAGCCTGTTACGAGT
>CANYBF011552595.1:0-17068 GCA_948192965.1 Dalechampia spathulata | reverse complement strand
TTTTACTCTTTCTTCCTTCCTCATTCATCTCCATGTATGTCAGCATGTCATTAACATCAATTCATCATAGACACAAAAGCTTGGACAATTCATTGCATCATCAAGCAAAGAAAATATCAATCCAAGCATCACAACAATAATCATGCATATAGCGTGCCTCAAAGAATAAAATACTTGATAGAAAGACAAGCTTAGACTTGGTTCAAGTCTCCCGGCAATAGAAACAAGCCGATAGAGGCTAAAAACATAAAACTAGCACTAACCTGAAAATCAAGCTACTTCTTGCGTAAGCCGGTGATCTTGTCTCTAATCGTATCTAGCTTCTATTCCGCGTTCTCAGACATTAGGGACGTTTAGAATCACTCAGGGGGATCTTTGGTAGGGTTTAGGAGTATTTAGCTTAAGAAATAAGGAAGGAATTAAGGAAAAACCGTAGGTTTCTAACCCTTAAAAAGTCAATATAACGTCGCATACGGCCGTATGGATATTGGTACGCCCGTACGTACTCGATGTTACTAACAAACTAAAATTCCTGCGAGCTCGCGTCCGGCCGTACCACCCTTTGGTACGCCCGTACGCCCTCCAGGACCTAAAACCCTTGTAGTTCCCCTATCTCGTACGACCATACGGCCAATCCGTACGCCCGTACCACTTCCTAAAATCCTACCTAGGCCTCTTGGCAAACCTAAACTCATATATAACTGTCACAAACTCCCTCGTTAGCCCTAAACACACTTCCAAAGCATAACGAATCACATATACACGCTGTCCCTCATCCAATCGAGAAGACACGCTCCTCAATAAGGCGACGACACATAAATCAAGTACATAAAATCATACATAGCACTTCTCACCAACACATATACACACAAACACAAAACCATCATCATACATTCAAACACATCACATATACATCATTCAATCTGACCAGTCTACTATGCATACGCACACCTAAATGCATAACTCCTAGGGTCTCTAATGCGGGTGTAACATCTTTATGAACCTTTGTTTGTTTTCAGAAACAGGATTTGGCTCAGGATTGTCCATTTTTAATTTCAGGGTTTCTTTGAATTTGAAAGTTATCACTTAGTAAGTTTCCATACCAAGTCTCAATCCAATTAAGTTCGTAGCGTCTACCAATTTCGCCATATCCCCTTTTTTTTGTTTTGAGATTCAAATCTTATTATTTCCCGTCTTTCATTTATATTTTAATGGAACTGTTTAAGTTATTAGATACCGATTTGAAATAATAAAATAAAATCTATTATATATAAAACAAAAAAGAAAAAAAATATTATTTTATCTAATTTCTTTTAACATTCTAACTCATTGATCAATCATCAAATTTTAATTAATAATCGTTGATGTTGATTATAAGTGTCAAAGGGTATTTTAGAAAATTTCAAATTAAATTTACTTTAAAAGTACTATTTTACTTAATATAAACATCAAGTGCTATTTCATTAAAAATAATATCTTAAAAGTGTCATTTCACAAAATACCTTTAAAAACTTTAGTTGGAGTTGCCTCACACAATTAGTCTAAAATTTATTTAACAACAAATCTATGATGAATAATAATAATTTTAATTCTTAAATTAGATAGTCTATCAGATACTTTAAATTCAAAATTATTAAACTAAAATTTAATAAAAAAATAACTTTTAATAAATGGATAAAAATATACAAACAAAACATCGTGTCTAAGACATCGATATAATTTCAAGTTTATAAACAACTCTCACTTCCAAAAATAGATAGAATTGCAATGGATGCAAGGACATGTGATTCTCCATTTGTATGGAATGTATTTGCATTTGAGACGACTCAACTCCAACAGAAAGAGGAGTCACTTTCGACATCACTAAACTACTTCCCTAAGCAACATCCTTACACCTCACATTCTTCTTAAAAATGATTTTATAATGTGAATACACCTTCACATGTAAATATTCATTGTATTTTATTTAATAAATGAAATAATACGAATTAAACTCCGGTCTTTTTGATCATAGACATTATAATGTCATATCAAAAAACTAATAAATTAAAAAATTTTAATTATTAAATGAGATTCGAGAATGATTTTACAATATTAACAAGTTATAAATATGATTTGATGCAATTGAGAATAAATATGGTTCGAAGAAATTCTATCTTATAGGCTTGATTTATAAAGGAAGAATGAAACATTTTACTTTGTTTGGTTAATTCTTGTCCTCTTGTGGGTTTTGATTGTCGGGTAATAATTAGGGTTCGGGATTACGGACGGACGGACCAAATGTGTTCATACACCATCTCCATTTCCACTTTAAAATCAATTCCAATCAATTAAAATTACTAAAAATATTATACTATATCAACTTCGAAACATATTAAATAATCAAATTATATTTATCAATATTCTTAATTAAAATAATAATATTATTAATGGACAAAAATGTTAAGTATTTTTAAATTATTTTAAAAGTATTTATATCATTAAATTATAATATTATTAATTTATGATATTTAGTGATAAAATCATATAAATATTACATTCATATAAATCTGTACGTATGTATGTATGCTAACATGTTATTGTTCAAGTATTATATTTTATTTCATCCTGTAAACAAAAATAAATATATATTAGATTTTTAATTATGATAAAATTAATTTTTTTATAGATCTAATATTTTTATTCAATATGCATATATTATTCCAGTAAATACTAAAATTAATTTAGATAATATTTTGCCCATTTAAGTTTATAAATTAATTAATCTTGAACTAGTTTATTAATTTAAGTAAGGTACGTTTGAATTTAATACATTTTTCTATTTTGCCCCTTCTATTTTAACTTTTTTTTTTTTTTTAATTTTAACATCTTAACTTGCTTATTTATATATTTTAAACATCTCAACTTATCATAACTTTTCAATTTGCCCTATGAATTTTAATTTTTACCATTTAGATACTTCAATTTTATTTATTTTATAGATTCAATTTTTATAAAAATAACAAATTTAAAGGTTAACAATGATTAAAATAATATGTATATATTGCATACATCTTAAATGAAAAATAAATTAATAACAATAAATGTTCAAAAGTATATAAATAAACAAGTTGAGATGTTAAAATAAAATAAATCAAAGTAAAAGAGGTAAAATGAAAAAATCTATCAAGTTCAAAAGATCATTACCTTTAAGTATATAATTTATATATTAATAATAGCATAAATATAAAAATAATAGCAAGGATCATGTTAATTTTTTTAAAATAGTAGCATAAATCAAATTTTCTTATACAATAGAAATAAAAATATAATTAATATATACAAAAAAATTATAAAAAATGAAATAATATTTATCAAGATTTCTTTATATTTTACCTTTACATCAATAATAATTAATTTCAAACTAATTAATTCTAACATTTTTTTTTACATTGAGAGTGAATAATTATATACATATAATAAGTACACATGCAATAGATAATAATAGAATGAGTCATAAAGCAAAAATGTGACTATTTCACCTATATGTAGATATAATATAAATATGGTAGGAATAATACAGTAAGTATGAGATATTAAAAATTCTGTAAATGAAAAGATGCATATAAAAAGAATTTTGATATCAAACAAAGTACATAAAGAATATCAAAAATCAATTTTAAATACATAATTCTATACTAATAATTTCATAAATAAAAATATATATTAAATTCAACACAATTTAATAACTAATATCAAACATATGAAGAAGATCGAGATTAATTTTAAACAAATAACTAAAAATTCAAATTAGGAAAAGTATAATTGAATTATATATCATTTAGAAATGGATTTAAAACTAGAATTGGATTTTATGAATATGATGTTTGGGTGTGGGAGTAGTACGTAGTATTTGACTGGGGGAGTTGGCAAGAATCCATAATTTAAAAATCAAATTATTAAAAGGTGACACAGTGGCTCTGGAGACAAAGGCAAAGCATTTATATACATGCCACGTTCCAGGTATTTCCTGTAAGTATATGTTCCTTCTTCTTAAATATTACTACCAAACTGAGCTTAGGATACAGCAGTAGGAGGGCATGGGAGAGACTGCACTTACCAAGGCATGGCCTATCCAACAAGAGCTAAAGAAAGTCAGCTTCATGGCGGCCCCAATGGTTGTGGTTTCCTTGTCTCAGTACCTTTTCCCGGCTGTTTCATTGATAATGGTCGGCCACCTTGGTAGCTTGCAGCTTTCTGCCGTCTCAGTTGCCACTTGTTTTACCAATGCTACTGGCTTCGCCCTCCTTGTAATGCTTTTCCCTCCTCTTCTTCCATCTCCACCTATTTTACTTGCTTGCCTATATATAATACATACATACATACATACATATATATATATATCGTTTCTTTGAGTTATGCCTATTCTGTTACTATTAATTTTATGGACCAACTTTTCTTTTCATTTTTCTTCTTCTGATTTTGATCCATTTAATCTCAAAATATACTGATTATCATTGTTTACACCATATCCTCTTCCATACAAGCCAAATTTAGTTAACGTCGTTTACTTGAGAATATTTTTGCATGGCAATAAATTGAGAATATAAGTCATCTAATCATAAAAATTAAAATTAAAATTTTTTTTAATATGAATTTAATTCATTATATAAAATTATAGATATATTGTGAATACTATAATATATGAATTTTTATAATATTTTTAATAAAATTATGAATAAATGTATATACATTAACATTAATTATGTTATGTTGAAGAGACAATTAACATTTACATGGATCATTGTAATTATAGCATTTAGATCAAGTTAGCATATTATAATATTAACGTGATCGTATTTATAACACTTTGGAAAGTGTGATACTGTTTGTTTTTTGGGTTTTATTTATGTTCTTGTATTTTTACTTTCATTTGTTTTGTCTTCTTGCTTGTGATTGGAAAATAATTAACAGCAAATTAATATGACAAGCAGCTAGGATTATCAGGAGCTCTAGAAACTCTGTGCGGACAAGCATATGGAGCAGGCGAATACAGAAAGTTTGGCAGCTACGTCTATTGTGCAATAATCTCCTTTATCCCAATCTGCATTCTTTCATCTATCCTCTGGATATTCATGGCCAATATTCTGATATCTATAGGCCTTGACCCTCAAATCTCAAGGGAAGCTTGCAGATACTCAACTGGACTAATTCCGGGTTTATTTGGATACGCCGTTTTTCATTCTTTACTGCGATATTTCCAGGCTCAAGGCTTGATTCTTCCTTTGCTTATAAGCTCTTGTGCAACTCTTTCCTTGCATGTCCCACTTTGTTGGGCTATGATTTATAAGTGGGGATTTGGAGATATTGGTGGTGCATTTTCCATCAGCTTGTCTTACTGGTTAAATGCTGTGTTTCTTGCTTGTTACATGAGATGCTCTTCTTCTTGTGAAAAAACAAGAATCATTAGCTGCAAAGATGTTTTCTTAAGCGTTACTGAGTTCTGGCGATTTGCTATCCCGTCTGCTGTTATGGTTTGGTAATTCTCTGAGCTGAATTTTATGAACGATTCGATCGTTTGACATATTGTTATCCCATCGTCATAACCATAGCTACTTGATATTTTTCATTTATGCCGATAATTGTAGTCTTGAATGGTGGACGTTTGAGCTACTCATTGTTCTTGCTGGTATTCTGCCAAATTCAAAGCTTGAAACATCAGTTATTTCAATCTGGTACGTCTTTCTTTCTCTATCATTTCCTGTTAAATTGATCATCAAGAATCTGAACACGAATTCTTCTAATCATATCTGATCTTCTTCTATAATCAGCATCACAACTGCATCAGTACACTACTTTATACAGTATGGTCTTGGAGCTGCTGCAAGGTTCAATTCACATCTCCTCCTCTGAGAAATCGCAACAATTCATTGTGTTACATTAGTTTACCTCCATTGAACGGAATACTTCCATTCTTTTTCACAGTACTCGAATTTCGAACGAGCTTGGTTCAGGGAATTCACAGGCAGCTCGATCAGTAGTTGTTGTTGTACTAATCGTTTCGAGCACAGAATCTGTTATAGTTAGCACAGCACTCTTATGCTGCCGCCGTTTTTTCGGATATGCATACAGCAATGACAAACAAATTGTGAAGTATGTAGCCAACATAGCTCCTCTGCTTTGTCTCTCTGTTATAATGGATAGCCTACAAACAGTACTTTCAGGTAATGAAAACTCAAATTCTTTCGGCTTTAAACGAGTATCTCTTTGTCGAATCATGTCAAAAATTCAAAACCCGAACACAATATGATTATTATATGTATATCTACATACTGAAAGAAGTGACATCTTACGTTGGTTGACGTGACCTGAGATCATTTCTGGTGGCAGGGATTGCCAGAGGATGTGGGTGGCAACGAGTAGGAGCATTTATCAACTTTATGGCGTATTATTTTGTTGGAATTCCAATATCTATTGTGCTGTGCTTTGTCGTACATCTCACAGCAAAAGGACTTTGGATTGGAGTGCTTATAGGGTCAATAGTGCAAGTAGCATTGCTTGCAGCCATAACTGCTTCAACAAATTGGCAAAAACAGGTTTGATTAGTTTCTGAAGCTGGTTTTTTGTTAAGATTAATGAGGATGTTAGAAACAAAATAACCTGTGTTCCTGTTCGTGAAATTGCAGGCAACCATGGCGAAGGAAAGAATAATCAAGAGACAATTTCAGCAGACAATGGATGGCCATATCGAGCTTTGAAGATCAAGAAGAGAAGAAAAGGAAAAACTCATAAAATGTTTAATCAAGAAACTGCCATTTTAGTTGATGTTTGGTTATTTCTTAATCAAGATGTTATATTATGATAAAGATAATCAAACAAATGGGTATGATATTATCATTTTACATTACGAATCATCCAAATCAGATAGATATTAAGTATACAATAAAAGCAAATATGAAACAAACATATATAGAAGTACAAAGCTAAGCATTCAAACAGAACTTATTGCTTATAAATACTAATATGTATAACTCTGGACGTGTAAAAGTTGTTGACCAATGGTATGATCTTCAGAGCCGGCTTGCATGGTGGTGGTAGTTTAGCAGCGATGAGGATGATGATGCCAAGGAGGAGGTGGGCGATGAGGATCGAAATAAGGAGGTGGAGGTCCAAATCCATGAGGATGAGGAGGAGGATGAGGATGAGGATGAGGATGAGGATGTGCATAAGGTGGTGGTGGAGGTGGAGGATGGTGAAATGGAGGTGGAGGCGGAGGGTGGCGGTGGTGAAATGGGGGAGGGGGTGGTGGTGGACAATTACAACGTGATGGCGGACAGTGGCAGTGTGGCGGTGGTGGGGGAGCCATTTAGGTTTGGTTATGAAGGTAAAGAAAGGTAGAAGAATGGCATATATAGAGGGATAGGAATGGTTGACTTTTAGATGAAATGGAAATTAAACAGAAGACTGGCGGATAGATATGTCCTTAGCTGCTAAGTAATCCTATTCCCACCGTGTCGATGTCCATTTCTTGATTATAGCTCCGAGGACATGTTTTCCATTTACTTTCCACCCAAATAATTCATTTATTTAATATCCCTTTCATTTATTAGATTTTTTAAATATACATTTAATAAATATAAATATTAAATGAATCAATTGTTTAGATAAATTTAATAAAGATAAATAAAATATAAATTTATAAATATTACATATTTTAAAATATTATTTAATATTTTAAATTTTATAAACTCAGATATATATATATATATATATGTGTGTGTGTATTTTTTAAAATGAATATATTTTACACTTAATTTTATAGATCAAATTAAAATATTTTATCTAAAAACTATATTTTACAAATATATTAATTCAAATAACTTGAACCAATCTATATTAATTTTTATAAATAGGGGGGTAAAAGAGACCTATAAAAGTACAAAATTAATAGTTTTTCCAAAATATAACATAAAATAAACAAATAAATCTTATTAGGAAGGATTTTGTGGGGTGCGTGGCGATACAGCTGGCATATTCTAGAAATATATAAAAATAAAGATAGTTTAAACATGTGGTCCAAATGTTTTTGCTGATCCCTCAAGTAAATATACACGTACATCTGCTTGTCATATAATCTGCGAAGATATATGGGCCTTTCTACATGACCAGCTTGTTTCATAGTGGTATAAACTCAACGGGCGCTTTCAGCTTACAGATTCAGGCCAATCAGTCTAGTGGGTTGCTTTTACAACGTAATTGCCAAAATATACTAGAAAAACAGAATGAATAAAATGCATCAATGAGGTTATTTCAGACTCTCAAACTGCTTTCATGAAGAATAGGTTCATCCTGGATAGCATGATGGTAGCTAATTAGGTAGCAGATGTGGTTTAGTGACAAATGGTTAGGCTGGATCAAGCAGTGCGTAACTTCTGCAAAAGTCTCCATTCCTGTAAATGCCTCACCAACTGATGAATTCAATCTTAAGCGTGGCCTTCAACATTGGCATGTTTCTAGGATTACCATTATCCTTAAACGGCCCAGTTATATATCACTTGCAATATGCTGACTTTGATTTTCTGCAGCAACAACATTGATGACCTTATTTCTATTAAGAGAATTATGAAATGCTTCTCATGCCTGGATTGAATCAGATGCTGGTAGTTTACGGCAGAACGGCTTCACTTTCGCAAATCTTCCGAAGACTAACTCTTGGAGGAAACCAAAAGAAAAAAGCTTCTGGACTCCAGTAACCGAAAGATTCAAGAAAAGATTAGCTACTTGGAGGAGCAAGCATTTATCCTTGGGGCGAAGGCTCACTCCTATAAAGGCATCTCTTTCTAGTCTACCTCTATATCACCTGCAATCTTTAGAATTCCAACTGGTGTTGCTAACAAAATCATAAGTATTACGAGAAAGTTCTTTTGCAGTGGAGCTTCTGAAAAATCAAGGGTGTGTCTCGTTAACTGGAGTAGTATTGAATTACCAAAGCCCTCCTTTTCCAAGTGATTATGGAGATTAGGTGATCGCTCAAAAGAGCTTTTGAAAGAAGTCATCAAAGGAAAGTACGGTGCGAGCTCTTCCCTCAATGGAATATAGATGGCTCCTCTTTATTAGGAAAGCTGGGGGAATTCAAGGATTGGTGGTGTCCTGAGAGATGAAAATGGAACTCTTCTTTGCATCTTCTCTAAGTTTATTAGTGTTTTGAAATCAAATCAAGCTGAATTGTTGGCCATGAAGAAAGCATTGTTTGTTACCAGTGAGAAGTCTGACCTCAATTTTGCCCATCTCTACATTGAATCTGGTTCATCAAATGCAGTTGCTTGGATGCGAAGTTTCCAACAGGCTATGGAAATACAAATCATTTTTCAATATCATTAGGGTGTTGATATGATAATTGTATTACTATCATTAATGTTTATACTATGATCCTTATTTTATTAATAAATCTATAATACTAATCGAATGATTCATAATATCTGAATAATCGAACTTAACAATCGAATTATAGTTTGATATATGTGGAACAGTTTTCCATTATATGTGAAAAACTTGAATTGTGGAAAAGAGAGTATGATTGTAAACTGATATTGGGTTTTCACACTTGCAAAGATCATGGTAAGTTGCGCAAACAGAAGATCGATTACAATGGAATAACAATGAGGCAGGAAGTAACTAGTAATTATCAGTTTGATTACTCACTTCACAAATAAAGTACAATTTAATAACCATAAAAGGATAGATTATTAATTAAGTACAAGAGGGTACATTTAGATGATGTATAATATTTAAATAATGAGGTCATACATGCATTACAAACATGGAAGAAGTACCACATATCGTAGTAGCATAACATACATATTCTATTAAGGATGATGGTGATGGTGGTGATGATGTGGAGGAGGTGGTGGTGGTGGTGGATAACCAAGTACCGGAGGAGGGGGACAGGGATCAACCGGTGGTGGTGGTGGAGGAGGAGGAACAAGTACCTTAGGTGGGTCGTAAGGATCAACTGGTGGAGGTGGCCGTGGCGGTGGAGGATCAACAACTACCGGAGGTGGGGAGTCGGGACATAATGGTGGTGGAGGAGGAGGTGGAGGTGGTGCATAAGGGTCAAATGGAGGAGGAGGTGGATTGGGAGGCCAGGGTGGAGGAGGATGAGGATGTTCATGCCTGTGATGGGGCATTCTCTCGAGACTAATTAATAATTTTGTGATATATTGTTCACATCAAGCCTATATACATATATATATATATAGAGTGAAACGTTTATAAAGAAGCACGTAGAATGTTATGGAAACTTAATTAGACGAGTAGTTGTAAAATAGACCGATGGATATATATATATATATACACAAATAAAAATAAAAATAAAAGTGCCCATCTGTGATTCAAATGCATGGATTTAATTAAAAAGGTTTTGGCAGATGGTTGTTTTTGCTTTCCAACTAACCAAAATGATGTGCATAAACCTAAATCATTACAATGAATAAGATCATGCTTCAAGATTAACTTAATTTAGTTGAATTGTTTATACTTGTATAAGGCAATTTTGTAGCAATTTTTTCTCTCTTTTTTTTAATAAAGTAATTATATAAAGATATCTAATTAAGTTAAATATTATCTACTTTAAATTTTCTTTATTTATTATTTAAATTAATTTAATTTAATTTTTTGAATTATGACATAAATTATTTGTTATTTTATTTAAAAAATAAAAAAAATTATTAATAAAATTAAAATATTTCATAAAATTATGATTTTATTCTAATAATCAAATCAAAAAATTTTTTATACTCTAAAATTAAATTATTTTTACTAAAATAAATAAGTTTGATTACAAATTTAATAGATTCATTTATGAATTTAAATGAGATCAATATTATTTAACTTAAAAGTGATTTATATATTAAATGAATCTTAGGTAAATAAACTTCAACAAATCATGAAAAATTTAAATTATTAAATGAATCCAATTTATAGTTATATATCTAATGCAATCATGCATATATATGTTCATTAAATTAGAAACATTAATATGTATATGTTTACTTTATCTTATATATAATTTCATTACACTATAAAAATCTATAGCGATTACTTCAAAAATCAGTTATGGAACATGTCTGTTGCTAAATAGGGACCGAGTGACAACAGATTAGCGATGAAAATGTTTAATGGTGATAGATTATATTATTTTTCATGAATTCCATTGCTATATAGCAACAAATTATATTTTGTCGTGAATTCTATCATGATTTAGCTATGGATAAAGTTTCGTAGTAAATTCTATCACTATATAGTTATGGATAACATTATATCGCTAATTTTATAGCTATATAGCGATGAATAATATTCTGTAGCTAATTCTATCACCATTTCATTTTTTTCACTCAATATTATTTATTTTATTTATTTATTTAGAAAATAATTAAAATTTATTAATATTATTGTCCTTGCTTTTATCTTGCATGTCTTCCAACGATATAAAGCATCTAAAATCCAATTTTCATTCTATCTTGCAAAAACCATCTGAGTTCTTTGAAAATCCATTTCATTTTCTTTGAAAATCCATTTCGTTTTCACATGGTGTAATGAACGGTTGCCGATTTGAAGACTGGAGGACTTCGGAAAGAGAGGCGCGACTAATCAACAACAATATTCGTGTAAATCTTTTTTAGATCCTTAAAGAGAGGTCTTATCTGTAAGACAGTAAGCTGAGTCTCAAGTTCCTTCCCTTCCAATTCCTCATCTTCGTTCCAAGCATTTTTAGTGGAAGAAAATTCCACAACAGGTAATTCATATAACTAATCTTCTAATCTAGCTAGAGAATTTTTTTGTTTATATAAAAGTACATTAAGGGCTTAAGTTGAATTGATTATGAATGAATGGGCAGCTGGGAAAGGTGTGGTCTTTTATGTTTGGTCCGGGGCAGGTTGCTTTTCGATGCGTACGTAGAATTGCTCTGAACTTTAACCATGTTAGGACTTCAGTTTATTACGTTTTGGAATTGCTTTTGAACTTTAAGAGTTCATTTTTATGGTAAAGTATTGGTTAACAGTTGGTTGAGTGAGGCATGAAATTGGAAATTTGGGATACTACTGGTGAAGAGTGCTTTCGAACAATGATAATTGGTTAGTTTGCCAGATCAAATAGTCACTTTCTTAATTGTATTATCATATGCTTTTTAATTCGGCATTTGAAGTAGTTGAAGTGGTTAGATTTAACCTTAAATGTTTATCAACCCAATCAAGTTTGAGAATTTAATTTTGTACATGTATATATGCGAGTATGGGGTCATACTATTGATTATGTGAACTGTTTTGTTTTCTTGTACATGTGGAGGATAGGAGGATGAGCTGTTGACCACATAGTACATGCTTGAATGATGGAGTATTAGTGATGCATTTATCTTAAAGGAGTTGCTGTCGAGTGGAAAATTAGAGTTAAGTAAAAGAGTGTTCGAGGATTGGGGTTCAATATGAGTAAAATAAGAAACAACAAAATTGTTGTCTATAAAGGAAACCATATAATTATAAGTCTAATCCCTGCTGTCATCACCCCTCTTAATCATGCTCTCCCTCACTTTAATCCTTTGATTATTTATGCTTAATCCTAATGAATTGTTATTAAACTTGTAAATGCATTTTGACTCAAATTGAACAAAGGGTGTGTGTGTGTGTGTGTGTGTGTGTATATATATATATATATATATATATGATAGGGAAGATTAATATTGGGAAAGGATGAAGGCATTTAAGTGGGTGATATGAAAAGCTTTTGGAATAAATAAACAACATTATGTGATTGAATGATGCGAACGTATGCAAATTATTGTCATGAAAATGGGATATGAAAAGTGGTTATCCAACAACCTCAAAATTAAATAAATAAAATAAAGAAATAAATAATAACAATAAAACAATTACAATAAAGTTTGGGGTTTGGATCCAAAATGAGTAATCAATTCTCTTTATGTCATGGATTTTGGTAAACCAATGGACTAAATTAAAATTATCTTATTCTATCTTAACTAATATATGCTCTAATTTTAATTAATTATCATATGAGATTAATTTATTTGTGTACCAAACGTCTCATATAATCAAATATCATATTAAACAATATATGACTAAAATATATAAAAAAAATTATATTTTTTTATTGAATAAAAGTATAGAATATGATAAAATATGAATTAAAATTAATTATATTATAATTAATATAATAGAATATGATAAAATATGGATTAAAATTAATTAATTATTAATGATAATAGAAATTGATTTATAATAAACAATCATTAGCTATTTAAAAGTGCTTGAAGTATTATTTCGTACCTTGTACCTTATTCTTTAAAGTTAAGAAATAGAAAACAACCAAGCTGATTAATACTATGATTAAATCATACAGTTAATTAATATTATAATTAAATCAAAGATAATTGTTAGTAAATGATAATATTGTGATTAAATCATTAATATTGTGATTAAATCAAAGAAAGTTCTTATCAAATGATAATATTGTGATTAAATCATCCAGTTAATTAATTAATCAATTTAATATGTCTAGCTAATCTTATATTTATTCTTTTAATTAATTTATGAATTTATTATTTTTGTACTATATGAGAAATTATTTCATTAGATCTTACCAATTATTTGTTATAATATATCATAAATGTTATATTTTATGTATATTTTTTGTAATTGAATTGCTTGAATGTTTAGTCTTTGGTGAAATTATTCTCATAGGATATTTGACTTGATAAAAATTTTATTGTAACCTTTAAGTACCTAGGTTAAGAAAGTATTACGGAAAAACTTGACTACTGTATAACATTATGTTCATATTGAAAATCCTACAAGTCAACATAATTAATAAGCAAATATTTCATAATATGTTTTTATAAACTTATCATTACAAAGAAAAAGACATAACTTAGGTAAGAATAAATCTTCTATGCTTTTGATATAACAAATACATATATATGCCTAAGTTATCGTCATTCAAGTTGGTTTACTCCTTAACCAATCTATTTGTCTAAGAAATATGATGATTGGAAAACATGGACAATGGTTTAGATACATTGTAAATATCCAAAGTTTAAGAGATTTTATGTTTTAATGATTTAATACAAAAATATGATCAATGTTCCATTATATCTAACAATATGTTTAAATGTCAAATATAATCAGACACTTGAATCATCTAATAACCATAGAAGGTAGATGTATGAACCATTTATTAATGGTGGTTATACGGATGTAGAATTTGCCAATGGAGTTAGAGAGTTTATCCAGTTTACATGTACTCAAGAAGTGTGTATGAGTAATGGACTTATGAGATGTCCATATTCAAGATGTAGAAATGTATATTTCTCAAATTTGGATGATTGTAACATTTACTTATTAAATTTTTATTTTTTCCTTGATTATTATGTCCGATACTACCATGGTGAAAACTATATCTATGGGGGAGTGGTTGTAGTGACGAAAATGAAAACATTATAAGATATAAGGGGAGAAACATCTAGTAATGTAGAATTACAATTTTTGATGAACTTAGAATGTGAAATGGTAATGGATGAGTGTAAAAATTTGGAGTATAATAATTATGTTGAAGAAGAACCTAATGATGAAGCACATAAGTTTTTTGATATGTTGAAATCTTGTAATGTTCAGTTGTGGTTTAGTTATAATAAGATGTCAAAGATGTCAGCAATAGCCCATATGCTCAATATTAAATCAGAGCATCATATAACAAAGCAAGGGTATAATGATATAATGTAATATTTGCAAGATGCATTGCTCCAGGAAAATGAAATGGTTGATAGTTTTTATGAGATAAAAAAACTAATCAAAAGGATGATGTTGAGGGGATAGATTATTGTAGGAGTATGTGTATGTTATATTAGTAGATGGATGATGAACTGAATGATTGTAATTTTATAACCAGCCAAGATATAAGATTAATAAAGTTGTAAGTATGCGTTAAAAACTTGAACCATATAAGAAAATGTTCTACTTTTTATTGACACTGAGGTTGCAAAGGTTGTATGCATCATAAGCAACTACTGAACAAATGTGATGGGCTGAGGAATATTATGAAGAAGAAGATATAATGTGTCACCATCTGATTCAGAAGTGTGGAAGTATTTTAATAGCACTTTTTCAGACTTTACTGTAGAGACTTAAAATGTATGATTAAACTTATGTACATATGAATTTCAACCATTTGGACAGTCAGGAAAATAATACTCATCATGGCTTGTTATAATAATGCTTTATAATTTGCCACTTAGGATGTGTATGAAGGAGAAATACATGTTCTTGACTGTGATAATACCTATGCCAGCCAATCCTAAGTAAAAACTTGATGTATACTTGCAACCACTTATTGTTAAACTTAATAACTTGTCACACCCAGCCCATACCTGGAGTAACATGCTCCCGTAGTATACACGACGACCTTCCATACGGAAAACCGCTATGTACACTATAAGGGATACATATACATGCATAATAGACGTCGTATGGGGATAACACAAATACAAGTGGTGTAAAAGTCGCAGCATAACAAAATAAACCTTGGTCAACTCATATACACTCAATAGTATGAACAATTCTTTATATAAAAACGTATTCATTAATATACAAAGGTCCGGTTACATCACTGTACAACCCACCACCAAAATACAATTAGATTACTGCTAAATGGCCTATACAAGCCATATTAATGAACTAAACAAAACTACGGAGTATGCTCGGCTATCCAGGACCACCTCGAGAATAGGATTGCTGTCGAATCCAACTCCTTGCTGACACAAGCGATCACTGCTTAGGGCCCTCAACTGTAGGCTCAGAACCTGCGTCCATCAATTGATAAACGCTGAGTATAAAACTCAATGGTGCTAGTTAACACATAAACATACACACACCAGATAAAATAAATGCAATGCCATGCTTGCACCCTTTTTCCCTCTTTCTTTTCTATTCTTTCCCGTTTCACTGTATTATGCACAATTTCCTACCATGTTGGGTCCCTGTATGTACTGGTACTCAACTTCAGAAGGAGGGAAATTGTTATCCGGGTTCTTAAACCCCTTTTTCCTCTATGTCTCGAGACTCAACTCCTGTAGGAGGCAATATAATATATGATTCCATTATGGAATCCTATAATATATGACCCAGCATGCCTTTTTCCTCTTTTCTCTTGCTTTTTTCTTTCATTCTCAATCCCTTATGTCATGTTTATGCCTATATACAATGATATAGTAAGACATATACAAGCAGGGCATAGTATATCAACAATCATCGAACTCACATCATAAGCACATAGCATATATGAGAAACAAATCCCCAATTATCAATTTCTTGGCCGTACTAGGCCTAAAAGCATAAGAAAAGGTAAATAAAACTTAAAACTCAACCTAGCACAAACCTGTAACAAGCTACTTCAACAAGCTACTTCTAGCGTCTAATCAGTTGTCTAAACTTCAAGCCTCGCTTCTCCTATACGCTTATCAATATGAAGGAAGACTGATTCCAGGGGTTAGGGACGTTTTGGAAGAGTTTGAAAGGAAGAAAATTAAGAAAAGTCAAAGAAAAGTCCAAGTTTATCCTCTTAAAAATGGGGTTTTAAGTCACGTGCGACCATACCAAACTCCGTACGCTTGTACCAAACTTAAAGTCCTGATGTCCTATTTTCCTACGAGTATTCGTACGGTCGTACGCCATAATAGTACGCTCGTACCACCCCAATCTTCCTGACAAACCATTTTTCCTGCGAGTTACGGTTACAACCCATTGGTATGCCCATACCATCTCCATGAAACTTGGTACACCCGTATAGGTATCCGTACGCCTGTACCGAGCCTTAGAAAATCAGTGTCACACCCCCGTCCCAAACACACGAGGATACGACAAGCTCCCGTAGCATAACCGTCGCCCACCCGTCTCAGGCAAACAACGACTATACCACAAGGGAAGCTAACCTGCTAATGCTCGTATAAGAAATCCAAAAGCATACAGAGTACGCAGAAGTATAAAACTAAACCTGGATACATTAATACAAGGATTCTTATACA